>JASDQU010790092.1:92915-122008 GCA_032191745.1 Picea mariana | reverse complement strand
TTCCGGTGGTATGTGGAATGTCACATAACTCCTCACGGTTAGAGAGTTATGACCATATGAAGTTGGAGAACCCCTCATAAGTCTTATAGAAGCCCCCAAGGGTCAAAGTGCTTTGCAAAAGAAATTATTATAAATGAAGAAGCCCTAAAATAAGGAAAGTGTACGACTACATGAATATATAAATAAGAGGCAAAGCTCACTCATTATACACACACTTGTACATATTGTATATTTATTTTCTTGTGTAAAGCTTCTTGTAAATACTTGTGGATACATCTGAAGTGGCGAATGTCTGAGGTAGCACGAAGGGTTGATGGAGAAATTCTCATAATTACAGCAAAACCCTATTTTCTGAGGTGTACGCGGGTTGTCTGTTTACAAGGTGCGTACATGCTGAGTTATACATGGGTTGTCTGTGTACAAGGTGTGTACATGCTGAGTTATACGTGGGATGTCTGTGTACAAGGTGCGTACATGCTGAGTTATACACAGTCTGACAGTGTATTAGGGTGCGTACATGTTGGTAAATCCATGGAAACTTGAAGATATGAAGATGCAGAGGTTCTAGATTCTGAGATCAAGCTCCCAGGAAGGTCTAAAGTGCTCAGATACATCAGATCCATCCATTGGTTCAAAAGGTATGTCTTATTTCTATGAATAATTGGATTTTGATGTATGCATGAGGAATGGCAATGGATATTTTAGAATTCTCCCTAAAGATACTAGTGACTACGTGGGATCTTCTGTATAAGTCATATATATAGAAACACAGTGCTAATATATTTATCATTGATACTTCTTGTTGAGGCACATCTTGTATTTCTTGGCATATGGATAAGGGTCTTTATGGTACATGGTTGAGAGCTTGTATTTGTGTAGTGGTTGATGTATTGAGAAGTTGAATATCAGAAAGGGTTTGATGACTAAGATCATGTGAGGGATATTATACTTGCTCATGATTACACATACCTATGACTAGAGAGAGACATACTTGCCTTGAGTAAAGGTTATGTATGAGGATGCATGCACATGATACAGTTATAGTCTCGATACAGTGACAAATTATAGATCTATGTGAAAGAAGTTACAAAAGGTCAGAAGTTTTCAAGAAAAGGGAAACCCTAGTTTTCAGAAGGCATACGTAGGCTGCATAACAAATAGGGAACGTACATACGTGAGCTGCATAATAGATAGGGAATGTACATACATGAGCTGCATCACTACATGTCACGTACATGTTGTATATTTGTAGATACATGTTTAGTTCAGGTACATATTGATTACAGGGCAGTTTTATAGATTGGATACAGATCGGTGGTACAGGTTGATACAATTGTACAACAACATATCTCACAGTGACAAGTTGACAGTGGTTCCATTATTGTACTTCAGGGTGGCATGATGGGTCATGGACAAGTGGTTGTAGCCAGAGAACATAGGGGGTTGTAGCCTCCTTCTGGTTGTAGCCAGAGAACTAGGGAGTTGGAGCTTTCCTCAGGTTGTAGTCTGAGAAACTAGGGGGTTGGATCCTCCTTCTAGTTGCAGCTAGAAAACAAAGGAAATTGGTGCTTCCAATGAATGTGATTCTTCAAGCCATATAAGAAAAAACATTTCATGGTTTTCTCTCGATTTGGGTTTCCACATAAAATACCAGTGTATTGTGTATGTGTGTGATTGCTCATTTCTTATTTCTCATTATTGGATAACAATTCTAGATTGATATAACACTTGATTTATTTGGATAAAAAGGATTACAATTGCGCTATTACTAATTCAAAGCAGGTTCCTTGAGAAATTAGTTTAACTACTGAAAGGTAGATCATGGAGAATACCAACTTGTATAAAAATGGAATACCACAGTTTGATGGACATAAGTATGTTTTTTGGAGCATAAGGATGAAGACATATATATAGGCACAGGGATTTCAAGTTTGGCAATCAATTGTATATGGATACACAACACTAACAATTCCACCAACAAATGAAAAAGCAATAAAACTCGGTGAGAATAATTCCAAAGCCAAAAATGCACTTTTGAATGGTCTCAGTGATACGATATTCACCAAAGTTGCACATTGTAAATCCGCTAAAAAAATTTGGGACAAGATTCAAAATATTTATGAAGGAGATACAAAAGTCAAAGCAACAAACCTTCAAACTTATAGAGGTCAGTTTGAACAACTAAAAATGAAGGAAGATGAAGATATTGCAGCCTACTTCTTACGAGTCGATGAAATAGTGAATGCAATCATAGGATTGGGAGAAGAAATCAAAGAAACTGTAATTGTTCAAAAGCTATTAAGATCTCTTCCTATGAGATTCAACCCTAAGATATCAACACTAGAAGAAAGATCGGATCTAGACTCAATAAGCATGGATGAACTGCATGGAATCTTCACAGCATATGAAATGAGAATTGAACAGGAAAACCCAGATGTAAAAGAAGGAGCCTTCAAAGCATCCAAAAGATCAAATCAAAATAAAAAGGAACAAGAAGAATATAGCAGCAACAGTGACATCTCGAAAGATGATGAAGAAGTGGCCAACTTCGTTAAAAGACCGAACAAGGGAACCAGAGGTAGGTATAGAGGTAAGCTTCCTTTAATTTGATTTAATTGTGATGGTATTGGTCATTTTTCTAACAAATGTCCTCATAAGAAAAAGAGAAATGATGAAGGTTATTCAAAAGACAAACAAACATATAAAGGCAAAAAAACTACAAAGAAAGTTTTCAAGAAAATCTTATGCACCAAAGAAGACATCTCATCATCAGATGAAGATGAAGTCAGTGACAGTGACATAGGAAGAGTTCTATTCATGGAAGTAGAAGACTCTGATAAAGAAGACTCCGAAGAAGAATATGAAGAAGCCAAAGAAGAATATGAAGAAGTCAAAGAAGAAATTGAAGAGGTAGAAGTTGACTTTCAAGAAGAATTAATGTGTGCCATAGAAGTTATCGGAAGAGAAAAGAAGAAAAAAGAAGAAACTACAAGCAAAACTAGACAAGAAAGAAGACACTTAAGAACTAGAACAAATAATCACAAAATTGAAGGTTCAAATAGAAGAAGATAAAAGAATTGAAGAAGCACTCAAAGAACATCTGGAAGAAAAGGACAGGATCATTGGAAACTTGGAAGCAGATATTGTCACAATAAGAAATGATATTCAAAAGAAAAATATGTAGAATAGCTTAAAAGTTTTGGATGACATTATCAGTAGTAAAAAATCTCATTTTGACAATACTGGACTTGTATACAATCAGACAAAAAAGGGATCAAGCTCCAAAACAACAGAGCAAGAAACATATCCAAAAATCTATGCAAAAACAATTAAAGGGGATATGAAGATATACAAGGAAGATTATAGGGACACTCCTCCATCGAGAAGATTGAGATTTCAGAATCAACAATAGACAGATAGGCCTCAAGAAGAAGAATGATTCATAAGAGCACCTCCTTTCAGAATATCTTCAAATCCCATGCATCAAACTATATTTTTTGGTTTATGTTATGCATGTAATAATTTTGGACATAAAGTTGTGAATTGCAAAGCTAACAATGAGAACAATAACAACTTTGAGAGTCATACACAAAGGGGTTATTCAAGAAGAACTAGTGAAACACAGAGAATAAGTTACAACATGTTTGAATCTTTGAGCACTAAAGTGGAATGTTACAAATGTAAAATTTTTGGACACGTGGCCAAAGATTGCAGAATGATAGTCCCTCCTAAAGAACCTCAATAGAATAACAACAGTCACAGATAGGAACCTCAGAAAACAACATAGATAAGAAAGCCAGATCAATATAGCAATGAAGAATGCATAATCGCTCTACAAGCTAAGCAGAAGAAACACAGTTGGTATGTTGACAGTGGGTGTTAAAAACACATGACAGGTGATAGAGACAATTTTCTTACATTACGAAAGGAAAGAGATGGATCAGTCTCTTTCAAAAATGATGATTCAGCCAAAATCATTGGAAAAGGCACAGTCTGAATTGGGAACAAGAATGAAAAGGTAGAAAATGTGTGACCAAGGTCATAAAGTCACTTTCGATTAAAAAAAGTGTGAGATAAGAAGATAAGGTTCAGGGAGATTGATTTCTACAGCTGCAAGAACTTCAAGCAAAATATTTGTGTTAAGTGAAATTGGAAATGAAAAGTGTTGTCTAGGAAACGAAGATGAAATTTGGCTATGGCACAAAAGAATGGGTCACATGCATTTTGATAACCTTGTCAAAGTCAACAAAAGAGAAGCAAACAAAGAAATGCCCTAGATCACGAAACCAACCAACACTTTATGCAAGCATTGTAAACAAGGAAAACAAACAAAGACCAGGTTCAAATCAAAGGAATATTCAATGACAAGACCACTAGAAATTGTGCATACTGATATAGTTGGACCAACTACAACAAAGGGATTGAAAGGTGAGAGATACCCTATGTTATTAGTTGATGATTATACAAGAATGATTGCAGTTTTCTTTCTCAAGAATCAGTCGGAAGCTTTTGAAAACTTCAAGATCTACAAGGAAATGGTTGAAAATGAAATGGACTCAAGAATCAAATGTTTGAGATCTGATAATGGAGGAGAGTTCACCTCAAATAAATTTATGGACTACTACAGCAATCATGAGATAAAAATGAAATTCATTGTTGCTAGGACACCTCAACAGAATGTAGATGTTGAAAGAAAGAATAAGATAGTGCAAGAAATGGCTCGAATAATGCTAATGGATTCAAAATTGACAGATATTTTTTGGACACAGGTAGTACATAAAACAATTCACATTCAAAATAGAGTAATGCTTAGAAACAACACTGACAAAACTCCTTACGAGCTATGGAAAGGAAGACCAACAAATGTGAATCACTTCAGAGTTTTTGGAAGGAAATGCTATATCAAAAGAGAAGATGGCAGAATGGGAAAGTTTGAGTCTCGTGTGGACAAAGGAGTAGTTGTTGGTTACTCAAGTACAAGGAAAGCGTACAAGTGTTACAATCTAAGATTGAACAAAGTTGTGGAAAGCATCAACATGACAATTGATGAAACAAACAGACCAAAATCAAAGGAAGAAGAAAATGAATCAATGAAACAACCCTTACAAGAAGAAGCAGAAGATGAAAAAGAAGTAGAAGAGGAATATGAAGAGAATTCGACAGAAGTGGAAGAGAAAGTTCAACAAGTGCCTCTAAAGACACCCAGTAAACGAGTACAGAGGAATCATCCTTCAGAATAGATTATCAGAAACAAAGATGCAGGAGTTGAGACTAGAAGAAAAATACGTTCACCAGAACAAACACACCTAACACTTTCATCTACAATTGAACCAAACTGTTTTGTAGAAGCCAACAAGGATGAATTTTGGAAAAAGGCTATGGTTGAAGAATTGGATCAAATAGAGAAAAATGACACTTGAGAACTGGTTCCAAGACCAAAGAATAAGAATGTGATCGACACAAAGTGGGTCTTCAGGAATAAATTGAATGAAGATGGATAGGTTACAAGGAACAAAGCTACATTGGTATGTAAAGGATATGCGCACGTTGAAGGAATCGATTTTAAAGAGACATTTGACCCAATTGCCAGAATGGAAGCAATCTATTTTCTTTTAGCTTATGCATGCTCCAAAAATATTAAAATGTATCAAATGGATGTAAAGTCAGTTTTTCTAAATGGGGAACTTGAAGAAGAAGTCTACATTGAACAACCAGAAGGATTTCAGTTGTCAAAAAACGCAAATTATGTGTGTAAATTAAAGAAGGTCGTCTATGGTCTAAAATAGGATCCTAGAGCATGGTACTCTATATTGGATAAGTATTTGCAGTAGGAAGGGTTCAGAAAAGGAAGTGCAGAAAACAACCTCTACATCAAGGTATGTCAAGGTAATATTTTATTAGTTAAAGTTTATGTTGATGATATTATTTTTGGTAGTGATGATGACAGGTTAAGCCAGAAATTTGCAAAAGATATGCAGAATGAATTTGAAATGTCGTTACTTGGAGAACTATCCTTCTTTATGGGACTTCAGATACGTCAAAGCAACCAATGAATTTTTATTTCTCAAACCAAGTATATCAGAGAAATGTTGAAGATGTTCAGAATGGAAGATTGCAAACCAATTATCAATCCCATGCAAACTAGTTGCAAGTTAAGAAAAGATGATGATTCAAAGTCTATAGCTCAGAGGCAATACAGGTCAATGATTGACAGCCTACTATATGTGAAAACATCCAGACTAGATGTAATGCAGGCAATTGGACAGGNGCAGGCAATTGGACATGTGGCATGATTTCAAGCAGCACCAAAGGAATCACATGTATTAGCAGTGAAGAGGATTTTCAGATATCTCAAAGGAATAGAAGAGTTTGGATTATGGTATCCAAAAGGAAAAGATCTATCACTTATTGCCTACACAGATGCAGATTGGGCAGGTTGTATTGATGACCAACGAAGCACCAGTGGAGCAACATTCTACTTGGGTGAGTGTTTAGTATCATGGCTAATCAAGAAACAATCATCAATATCCTTATCTATAGTTAAGGCAGAGTATATTGCAACAACATCATGTTGTACACAGGTTCTTTGGATGAAACAAACTCTGACAGATATACAGGTTGAGTATGATGAGCCCATTCCAATCTATTGTGATAATACAAGCGCCATCAGTGTCTCGAAGAATCCGGTGATGCACTCCAAGACGAAGCACATTCCAATCAAGTATCACTTTCTACGGGAGCAGGTTGCAAGCACATTCCAATCAAGTATGTCTTAGGTATCCATGAGGAAGCACTATAAGAATACATTTCAGTCAAGGGGAGAAGCCTCGGATGGAAAGATACCTTTGCCATTGATGACAAAGGGGGAGAGTTTTATCAGATGTAGAGGACAGAGGCATGGTTCCAAAGGGAGCGTATTTATCAGATGCAGAGGACAGAGGCATGGTTCTCGTGGGAGCATGAGTGATATGATTTCAGTATCGCATCAAAGTGTTTCCATCAATGCCAAAGGGGGACATTGTTGATTAAGGTTGGTTGTCATTGATGTCAACCCTTGAAGAAAACCATGTAACACAAAGGTTTGGCTAATGGACCCAAGATTGTTTTATGTAAAGATGACTCATTATTGTCTTGTCATGGTTGATAAGAAGTAAAGATGAATGAGCTCCAAAGTGGTCCCCTTATGGTGAAATCCCTCACGGGAAGACACTTTGCAGAGTGAGACAACCCATGCTTAATTGTGGAATAATAAGATGAAGGACAATGAATTTGTCAATGAAACTATCCTAGATGGATAGTGCTTGTCATGTCGTTTCCAGTGGTATGTGGAACATTACATAACTCCTCACGGTTAGAGAGTTATGACCATATGAAGTTGGAGAACCCCTCATAAGTCTTATAGAAACCCCCAAGGGTCAAAGTGGTTTTAAAAAGAAATTATTCTAAATGAAGAAGCCCTAAAATAAGGAAAGTGTAAGACTACATGAAGATATAAATAAGAGTCAAATCTCATTCATTATACACACACTTGTACATATTGTATATCTATTTTCTTATGTAAAGCTTATTGTAAATACTCGTGGATACATCTGAAGTGGCGAACGTTTGAGGTAGCACGAAGGGTTGATGGTGAAATTCTTGGAATTACAACAAAACCCTATTTTTTGAGGTGTACGTGGGTTGTATGTGTACAAGGTGCCTACATGTTGAGTTATACGCGAGCCGTCTGTGTACAAGGTGCGTACATGCTGAGTTATACACAGGCTGTCTGTGTACAAGGTGCGTACATGCTGAGTTATACACATGCTGTCTGTGTACAAGGTGCGTACATGTTGAGTTATACGTGGGCTGGCAGTGTATTAGGGTGCGTACATGTTGGTAAATCCATGGAAACTTGAATATATGAAGATGCAAAGGTTCTAGATTATGAGATCAAGCTCTCAGGAAGGTCTAAAGTGCTCGGATACATCAGATCCATCCATTGGCTTAAAAGGTATGTCTTATTTCTATGAATAGTTGGATTTTGATGTATGCATGAGCAATGGCAATGGATATTTGAGAATTCTCCCTAAAGAGACTAGTGACTACATGGGATCTTCTGTATAAGTCAGATATACAAAAATACATTGATGGTATATTTATCATTGATACTTCTTGTTGAGGCACATCTTGTATTTCTTGGCATATGGCTAAGGGTCTTTATGGTACATGGTTGAGATCTTGTATTTGTGTAGTGGTTGATGTATTGAGAAGTTGAATATCAGAAAAGGTTTGATGACTAAGATCATGTGAGGGATATTATACTTGTTCATGATTACACATACCTATGAATAGAGAGAGACATACTTTCTTTGAGTAAAGGTTATGTATGAGGATGCATGCACATAATACAGTTACAGTCTGGATACAGTGACAAGTTATAGATCTATGTGAAAGAAGTTACAGAAGGTCATAATTTTTCAAGAAAATGGAAACCCTAGTTTTCAGAAGGCATATGAAGGCCGCATAACAGATAGGGTGCATACATATGCAGGTTGCATAATAGATAGGGCGCATACATACGCGGTCTGCATAATAGATAGGGTGTGTAAATACATAGGTTGCATCACTATAGGTCTCGTACATGATGTATATTTGTAGATACATGTTCAGTTTAGGTACATATTGATTACATGGCAGTTGTACAGATTGGATATAGAGCAGTGGTATTGGTTGATACAGTTGTACAACAGTATATCTCACAGTGACAGGTTGATAGTGGTTCCATCATTCTACTTTAGGGTGGTAGGACGGGGCAATGACAAGTGGTTGTAGCCGCCTTTTGGTTGTAGCTGGAGAATATAGGGGGTTGTAGCCTCCTTCTAGTTGTAACCAAAGAATTGGGGAGTTGGAGCTTCCCTCAGGTTGTAGCCTGAGAAACTAGGGGGTTGGAACCTCCTTCCAGTTGCAACTGGAAAACAAAGGAAGTTGGTGCTTCCAATGAATGTAATTCTTCAAGACATACAAGAAAAAACATTCTGTGGTTTTCTCCCTATTTGGGCTTCCACGTAAAATACTGGTGTATTGTGTATGTGTGTGATTGTTCATTTCTTATTGCTCATTATTGGATAATAATTCTACATTGATATAACACTTGGTTTATTTGAATAAAAAGGATTAAAATTGCACTATTAATGATTCACCCCCCCTCTCAGTAATCCAATAGCCCCTAGATATGAAAAAAGTCAATTATTCTAGAAGCTTCTAGAAGAAGTGTACTAGTCAAATTGATGGTAACTAGGAGTTAATCATGGGTATAGTTGTTGTATCAAGAAATAAATTAAATAATAAAGTGGTTGCAAAAAGAAGTTAGTTAAGGGCAAATAAGTTATGAATTGACTAATTATAGAAAATTTAGTTGCAAAAAGAAGTTGTGAGTAAAGATAAATTATTTAAATAATAAAGTAGTCAAAGTGGTTGCAAAGAGAAATTATTTAAATAATAAAGTGGTTGCAACAAGAAGTGGTGATTTTACTATTTATGGATAAGTCAAAGTGGTTGCAAAAGAAATTAATTAAATAATAATTTAGTTGCAACTAGAACTGGAGAATTTACTATTTGTAGCAAAGTGGTTAGAAGTGGGTTAGCCCTAAAATAAGTAAAGTTGGTTAAGTTGGTTAGAAGGTAACCCCTTGAGGAAGCTACATGGAAGTATAAATAAGAGAGAAAGTCTCTCCCATTAGCACCTATTGAATATCATTGAATATCTATTTTGTGAAAGATTATTTGGGCATGTATTATTGATAGAGAAAAGTGCGACAAAAAAAGTGAAGAAAGAAAAGTGAGACAGAAAAAGTGCGGTAGAAAACTGCGGCATGAAAATTGTGGTAGAAAAAGTGCGGCAAAAAAATTGTGGTAGAAAAAGTGCGAAAGAAAAAGTGCAATAGGAAAATCATGGTAGGAAAATTACGGGAGGAAAAGTCCGGCAGAAAAACCATAGAAGGAAAAGTGTGGCAGGAAAACCATGGTAGAAAAACCATGGCAGTAGAATCGCGGCAGCAAAATTGCGACAGCAAAATGCTACAAGAAGAAAAAGATATGGTTTTCATATGTGTGGTGTTGAATTTATGAATCTAGTTGAGGGTTTTCCTTGTAAATATGTTGGATTCCCTCTTGGAAGTTTAGGGCTTGTTGTAGAGTTGATCTTAGACATATCTACTGAAGTTTAGTATTGGTTCATGTTTGAAGGATTTTGGTTGAGGTATGTTGCTGAATTTATTGGTATAGATAGAGGTTGTATAACAGTGAGTTTCTAGCACATGGTTTGAGGTACAGACTTGTGGTATAGTGTTTGAGGTATATGTGATCAGATAATATTGGTTGATAAGAATACAGTGACATATTTGACAGAACTTTTTGTGACAGTGACATATTCAATTTCTACATTTGGCACTTATATTTCAGGGCGGTTGGATGGGGCAAGGATAGGTGGTTGTAGTCACCTTCTAGTTGTAGTCGAAGAACATAGGGGGTTGTATCCTCCTTTTGGTTGTAGCCAGAGAATTGGGGAGATGGATCTTCCCTCAGGTTGTATCTTGAAAATAGTGGGTCGAAGGCTCCTTCCAGTTGCAGTTGGAAAACAAAGAAAGTTAATGCTTCCAATGAAAGTAATTCTTAAAGACAAATAAGAAAAAATATTTTGTGGTTTTCTTCCGCATTGGGTTTCCATGTAAAAATTATTGGTGTACTGTGTAAGTGTATGATTGTTCATTTGTTCATGGTTTATTTACTCGGCAATTATTGGATGATAATGCTATATTGATCATAAAGATAAATAACACTTGCATATTGTGGTTAAAAGGATTAAAAATCTTTATTACTGATTCACCCCCCCTCTCAGTAATCCAACAATTGGTATCAGAGTAGGTTCCTTCAAAAATCAGTTTAACCACTGAAAGGTAGATCATGTAGAGCAATAGTATGTATAAAAATGGAATACCACAATTTGATGGACAAAAGTATGCATTTTGGAGTAGAAGGATGAAAACATATGTGCAGGCACATGGATTTGAAGTTTGGCAATCAGTTGTAGATGGATACAAAGAACCAGTAGTTCTGCCAATGAATGAAAATGGAAAGAAACTTAGTCTAAATAATTCCAAAGCCACAAATGCACTTTTGAATGGTCCTTGTGATTTTGTATATACCAAAGTTATACATTGTAAATCCGCTAAAGAGATTTGGGACAAAATTCAAAATATTTATAAAGGAGATTCAAAATTCAAAGCATCAAAGTTGCAAACTTACATAGGTCAATTCGAACAACTAAAGATGAAGGAATATGAGATTATTGCATATTACCTCTTACGAGTTGATGAAATAGTGAATGCAATCATAGGATTGGGAGAAGAAATTGAAGAATGCGTAATTTTTCAAAAGGTACTAAGATCTCTTCCTATGAGATTTGATCCTAAGATATCAACACTAGAAGAAAGAGCATATCTAGACTCAATAAGCATGAATGAAATGCATGGAGTCTTCACAACTTATGAAATGAGAACTGAACATGAAAATCCAGGTATAAAGAGGAATCATTCAAAACATCCAAAAGGTCAAAGAAAAAGGGAAAACAAAAAGAAAAAGAATATATCAACAACAATGACATTTCGAAAGATGATGAAGAAGTAGCCAACATTGTCAGAATATTGAAAAAGGGAACCGGCGAAAGATATAAAGGTAAGCTTCCATTGATTTTTTTAAATTGTGATGGTATTGGTCATTTTGCTAACAAATTTACTCATAAGAAAAAGAAAAGAAATGATGAAGATGAATCAAATAGAAAACAAACATATAAAGGCAAAATAACCATAAAGAAAGTCTCCAAGAAAAGTTTATGTACCAAAGAAGAGAGTTCCTCATCAGATGAAAATGACGTCAGTGAAAGTGAGACAAAAAGAGTTATATTCATGGAAATAGAAGATTCTGCTAAAGAAGACATTGAAGAAGAATATGAAGAGGCAGAAGTTGACTACCGATAATAATTGTCGAGTGTTATAGAAGTTATAAAAAGAGAAAAGAAGAAAAACTAAAAGCTCCAAGCAAAACTAGACAACAAAAAAGACACTCAAGAACTAGAGCAGATGATCACAGAATTGAATGTTCACATAGAAGAAGATAAAAGAACTAATGAATCACTCAAAGAGAAGTTAGAAGAAAGAGACATGATCATTGGAAATTTGGAAGCACAAATTGTCACAAAAAGAAAAATATGCAAAACAACTCAAAAGTTTTGGATGACATTATCAACAATCAAATGCCTAATATGAAAAGTCTGGACTTGGATACAATCAGACAGAAAAGAGATCAAGCTCCAAAATGATAGATCAAAAAACATATCCAAAAATCTATGCAGAAACAATATGAGGGGATATGAAGTTCTACAAGGAAGATCACAGGGACACTCCTCTACTGAGAAGATTCATATTTCAGAATCAACGACAGTCAAAAACAAACTTGCCTCGGGAAGAAGAAGGATCTATAAGAGTAACTCATTTTAGAAGATATTCAACTCCCAGGTATCAAACTATATTTTTTTTGTTTATGTTATGCATGTAATAATTTTAGACATAAAGTTGTAAATTGCAAAGAAAATAGTAGGAACATAAACAAATTTGAAAGTCATACACAAAATGGTTATCTAAGAAGGCCTAGTGAAACACAAAGAGCAAGCTACAATAGGTTTGAATCATTGATCATTGAAGTGGAATGCTACAAGTGCAACAACTTTGGACACATGGCCAAACATTGTAGTATGACAGTCCCTCCTAGAGAAACACAACAAAATAACAAGAGTCATAGACATAAACCTCAAAAGAGAACATGGATAAGAAATCAGAATCAGTATAACAATGAAGAATGTACACTCGCTCTACAAGCTAAGCATAAAAAATGTGGTTGGTATGTTAACAATGCATGTTCAAAACACATGATAGTTGATGAAGAGATGTTTCTTACATTAAGAAAGGAAAGAGATGGATCCGTGTCTTTTGGAAATGATGACTTAGCTAGAATCATTGGAAAAGGCACAGTGAGAATTGGAAACAAGAATACCAAGGTAGAAAATTTTATACTAGTGGAAGATATGAAACATAATCTTATAAGTGTAATTCAAATATGTGAACAAGGTCATAAATTTACATTCGATTCACAGAAGTGCGATATAAGAAAGAAGGTTTAGGAAAATTGATTGCAACAGCTGAAAGAACTTCAAGCAACATATATGTATTAAGTGAAATTGGAAATGAAAATTGTTGTCTAGGAAAGGAAGATGAAGGTTGGATATGGTACAGAAGAATGGGTCACATAAACCTCGATAACCTTTTCAAAGTCAACAAAAAGGAAGTAGTTAGAGAAATTCCCCAGATCATGAGACCAACCAAAACATTATGTAGGCATTGTCAACGAGGAAAGCAAACAAAGATCGGGTTCAAATCAAATGAATACTCAACGAAAAGACTGTTGGAAATTGTACATACTGATCTAGTAGGATGAACTAGAACAAAGGGTTAAAAGGTGAGAAATATTTTATGTTATTAGTTGATGATTATACCAGAATGACTGCAGTTTGCCTTCTCAGGAATAAGTCAAAATCATTTTAAAACTTCAAGGTGTACAAGGAAATGGTTGAAAATGAAATGGATTAAAAAATCAAATGATTGAGATCTGATAATGGAGGAGAGTTTACTTCAAAGGAATTTATGGATTTTTGCATAAAGAATGGAATAAAAAGGCAATTCTTCGTTGCTAGGACGCCTCAACATAATGGAGTTGTTGAAAGAAAGAACAAGACAGTATAGGAAATGGATTGAACAATGTTAATGGATTCTAAATTGACAAATGTTTTTTGGATACATGCAGTGCATACAACAGTTCACATTCAAAATAGAGTAATGCTCAAAACCAATGGTGACAAAAATCAATATGAGTTATGGAAAGCAAGACCAACAAATGTGAAGCACTTTAGAGTGCTCAAAAGTAAATGCTACATCAAAAGAGAATATGGAAGAATGGAGAAGTTTGACTCTCGTGTGGACAAAGACATACTTGTCAGTTACTCAAGTACAAGGAAATCATATAAGTGTTACAGTCTAAGGCTCAACAAAGTTGTGGAAAACATCATTGTAACAGTTGATGAAACATGTGGACAAAAATTAAAGGAAGAAGAAAAAGAATCAGGGGAACAAGTTTATGAAGAAGAAGAAAATGATGAAGAAGAAGTAGAAGGGGAAGATGAAGAAGATTAGAAAGAAGAGGAAGAGAAATTTCAACAAGTACCTCCAAAGAAACCTAGAAAACAAGTATAGGAGAATCATCCTTTAGATCAGATTATCGGAAACAAGGATGTAGGAGTTGAGACTAGAAGAAGAATTTGTTCACCAAAACAACTGCACCTAGCACTCTTATCTATAATTAAACCAAACAATTTTTAAGAGTCCAACAAGGATGAATTCTAGAAAAAATCCATGAATGAAGAATAAGATCAAATAGAGAAGAATGACACTTGGGAATTGTTTCCAAGACCAAGGTACAAGAATGTGATTGGCACAAAATGAGTTTTCATAAATAAATTGAATGAATATGGACATGTTACAAGGAACAAAGCTAGATTGGTATGTAAAGGATACACACATGTTGAAGGGATCAACTTTGAAGAGACGTTTTCCCCAGTTGCCAGAATGTAAGCAATCCAATTGATATTAGCTTATGCATGCTCCAAGAATATTAAAGTGTATCAGATGGATGTTAAATCAACCTTTATAAATGGGTAACTTGAAAAAGAAGTCTACATTGAACAACCAAAAGGATTTCAGCTATCAGAGAACGAAGATTATGTGTGTAGGTTGAAGAAGGGCTTTTATGGTATAAAACAGGCTCCTTGAGCATGGTTCTCTTGATTGGATAAATATCTACAACATGTAGGGTTCATAAAAGGAAGTGTATACAACAACCTCTACATCAAGGTAACTCAAAATAGTATTTTATTAATTGAATTTTATGTTGATATTATTTTTGGAAGTGACAATGACAGGTTAAGCCATAAATTTGCAAAGGATATGCAAAATAAATTTGAAATATAATTACTTGGAGAACTATCCTTCTTTCTGGCTCTTCAGATATGTCAAAGCAATCAAGGCATTTTTATTTCTCAAATTAATTATATCATAGAGATGCTAAAGAGTTTTGGAATGGAATATTGCAAACCAGTTAACACTCCTATGCAAACCGGTTGCAAGTTGAGCAAAGATGATGATTCAAAGTCTACATACTAGAGGCAATACATGTTAATGATTGGAAGTCGACTGTATGTGACAACATCCAGACCATATGCAATGAAGGAATTTGGACAGGTGGCATGATTTCAAGCAGCACCAAATGAATCACATGTCTTAGCAATGAAGAGGATTTTCATATATCTCAAGGGCATAGAAGATTTTGGATTATGGTATACATAAGGAAATGATCTATCACTTATTGCCTACATAGATGCAGATTGGGCAGGTTGCATTGATGATCGAGGAAGCACCAGTGGAGCGACATTCTACTTCGGTGAGTGTTTGGTATCTTGGATAAGAAAGAAACAATCATTAGTATCATTGTCTACAGCTGAAGCAGAGTATATTGCAACAACAACATTTTGTACACAGGTTTTATGGATGAAACAAAATTTGAGAGATATACAAGTTGAGTATGATGAGCCCATTCCTATATATTGTGATAATATAAGTGCTATCAGTATCTCAAGGAATCCAGTGATGCACTCCAAGACAAAGATCATTCCAATCAAGTATTACTTTCTACAACAACAGGTTGCAGAGAAGAACATCATAGTTGAATATGTGGGGACAAAGGAATAGGTTGTAGATATCTTCACAAAAATGCATCCAAGGGAAGTCTTTGAGTATCTTTGCCAGAGACTTGGAGTAATTTCTACTCCCAAATAAATTCTTTTGGATGCTTATCTTATATTTCTTAGAGTTACACGAGGAAGCACCATAAAAAGGACAATTCAAGTTGGGGGAGCAGTTTCAAGAAAAGTTCAATCATGGGGAGTAGCTCCAAGGACAATTCAGTTAGGGGGAACAACCCCAGATGGTAATTTACCTTTTCCATTGATGTCAAAGGGGGATTACATGCATGGAGAGAGAGCACAGAGGCATGGTTTCAGGGGGAGTGATGGTCATAGGGGGAGCATGATCGATATAACTTCATTATTGCATCAGAGTGTTTCCATCAATGCCAAAGGGGGAGATTGTTGATTAATTGGGTTGGTTGTCATTGATGGAAACCCTTGAAGCAAGTCTGGTAGTAAATTATGGTAGCCCCAACAATATGACTAAGGGACTTCGGTTTGATTGGTGTATAATGGTATGAATTTTAATATATTTGCATGTAAGACTATTCTATATGGATAGTACATGTCATACCATTTTTGGTGATATGTGGAATGTCACCTAACTCCTCATGGTTAGAGATTTATGTCCATATGAAGTTGGAGAACCCTCACGAGTTATCTAGAAGCCCCTAGAAGGTCAAAGAAGTCAATTATTCTATAAGCTCATAGAAGAAGTGTAATAGTTAAATTGAAGGTAACTAGGAGTTAATCATGGGTATAGTTGTTGCATCAAGAAATAAATTAAAAGTGGTTGGAACAATAAGTTAGTTAAAGGGAAAGAAGTTATGAATTGACTAATTATAGAAAAGTTAGTTGCAACAAGAAGTTGTGAGTAAATATAAATTATTTAAATAATAAAGTAGTCAAAGTGGTTGCAAAGAGAAATTGTTTAAATAATAAAGTGGTTGCAACAAGAAGTGGTGAGTTTACTATTTATGGATAAGTCAAAGTAGTTGCAAAAAAAAATATTTAAATAATAATTTAGTTGCAACTAGAAGTGGAGAATTTATTATTTGTAGCAAAGCGAGTTAGAAGTGGGTTATAGCTAAAATAAGGAAAGTGGGTCAAGTTGGTTAGAAGGTAACTCCTTGAGGAAGCTACATGGAAGTATAAATAAGAGAGAAAGGCTCTCCCATTAGCACCTATTGAATATCATTGAATATCTATTTTGTGAAAGGTTATTTGGGAAGGTATTATTGATAGAGAAAAGTGCGGCAGAAAAAGTGCAGCAAGAAAAGTGTGGTAAAAAAATCGCAGTAGGAAAAGTGTTGTAGCAAAATCACGGCAGAAAAAGTGTGGCAGAAAAACCGCAACAGAATCTGCCCTTATCAGCATAGGATATATTCCTTATATACTTTTTGAGCAATGATATATGGAATACATTATGAATAGACATCGATGCAGGTAATGCAAGCATACAATCTACAAGACCAATCCTCTCTAGGATTTTAAATGGCCCACAATAACGAGCTTCCAACTTTGAACAATTTCCCAAATTCAAGGAACTTTTGTTGGCCTTCACTTTCAAGAATACATGGTCATCCACTTTAAATTCCCTATGAGTCCTGCCCTTATCAAAATAGATTTTATTCCTGTCTTAAGTAGCCTTTAAATTCTGCTTTATTTTCAACATCTACTCTTCCATTTCCCTGAGTAATTCTAGTACAACCACTACTCTATCTGTTGGGTGTCCCAGCTTACAGGTGTGTTGCACCTTCTGCCATAAAGTACCTCAAATGGGCTCATCCTTAGAGGTGCTCGATACACATTGTTATAAGCAAAATCTACCAAGTGTAGGTGTTGGACATATTGTCATTGATATGTTTTCATTGATGTCAACAATTGATGTCATTATGATGTGATGATAAGTTGTTATGATGAATTGTCATTGTTGATTTATCATAGATGAATTTGTCATTGATGTCAACAATATATCAATTAGCAGAAAACGTCAAACAATATGACAGTATGCCAAAGATTAAAGCTCGGGAAGGTTAGCGAATGAAGATCAAAGCTCAGAAGGAAGATCACATTGTAGAAATTTCGTCGAGATCGATGGAAAGACTGAGAAGTTGATCAATGCACAGGAAAAGGTGAGAAGCCTCAGCAACTGTCCGATCAAGAAATTGACGGTGTTGATTATCTCATGTAACGAATGTCGGTCATATGAGTGACCGTAGGCTTAAAGGATCGTTGCAGGAATAGTCAACGATCAAATCAAGACCGTTGAAACTCATGTGCTAGGTCAATGACATGGATGAATTGAAGAGAACAAAAGGAGAATTAAACGAGTCGCTAGATCTAGTCCCACAATTGGTCCAGATCGTCATATCTCATAAACTCAAATATCGACGATTGTGGTTGATCCAACAAACGATCAGATTAAGTCGGATTAAATCGTGACCGTTGGATACGCCAGGGATAAATTTCAGAGAATGAAAGGAGAATTAAACATCATGCTATTTACAATACCACAATTAGTCAGGATCATCAAATCTTATAGGTTCAAAGATCGACGATTGCGGTTGACTCACTAACAAACGCACAACTTCAAATTGCAGAGCTTGGGTGACGAATTATATCACTTGCAAGTTGTGGTTCTGCAATCATTCTTGATCGTGGATTTTCTTCGAGAGTCTTCATAACCGTTGGATCACTTATGAATGGAAGGACATGATAAGTTGAAAGATCTGAGATCTCAATTATCCGAATTTTCGTCAATCATTGGATCATTCTAAAGAGGAGGGACACGATAAGCTAGAAGAAGAGTCGTTGAATTTAATCCAAGGAAAAATAACATCACACACAAAACAAGCCCTCGATCTAAGATCATGATCAAACAAACATTATTCGTTTCGGGTCTAAATATGTGAGGAGGATACCCTCCGGAAAAATCTCACATCAACAATTTTCAGTTTGAGATTTGAAATACCCGAAGTCCGGAGAGCCGAAATAAATTCTTGACCATCGGATCATCCAAAGTAGATCTCAGATGTTAGATCGTTCAAAGAATATATCAAGCGTCAAATTGTCTGAAGTGAATATGGGTCATCTGATCCAGAGCGTCAGTTTGAGATTTGAAATCCCCGAAGTCTGGAGAGCCAGAGAGCCTAAATAAATTCTCGACCACCGGATCATCCGAAGTAGATCTCAGTCGTCAGATCATCCAGAGTAAATCTCAAGTGTTGGATCGTCCGAAGTGGATCTGGGTCATCTGATCTAGAAAAGACATGGCATAAACATGTGGACTAAAGGTAAAGACCCTAGGTAAGCCTCAACTGTCCAATTCAAGGACATGTGGAAAACCACATCAGTAGAACACATTAGCAAGGACATGTAGCACATTCAGATAATAACAAGTGTCAAGTTGAAATCGACATTTTGGAACGTGTAAATCAAGAATCTGAGTAACATGTGGCAGCTACTCGACTCGTGCCATGTCATCAAGTGACGTAAGCAAGTTATGTCACACCGAGAGTTTTACTTTGGGATTTTTTCCACCAGCACTTTCCCAAAGTCCCAAAGTCCTGAATGTCGGAATCCTGAAGTGGACATTAGTCGTCTAATCTGAATATCGCTTCAAGTGCATTATCAATCGTTGATCAAAATACAGTGGAAGTATAGCGTAAGTAGAAATAGCCGAAGTCCCGAAGTAAATGATGGACATCCATCTCAATGCTTGATTGAGTCCGATCCGTTGGATCAAGCAGTGAAATGATAAGTGTAAGGATCAAATCTAACCACTGATCTAGTTTCGCAAAATAAACATGAATCGTCTGATCTATTCAATGAAATCATATCGAAAGATTTGAAAGGATAAAGTCCTGAAGTCCCAATAGTCGTCCATCTCAATGGGAGATTAAATCGTGACCATTGATTCTGATAAAGTTGTTAAGAGCTCGTTTGGCCTAGCATCTGGTCACCACTATTGGTCATATGAAATAGAGAAATAAGGGTAAAATGAGGCAACACTTAAATTTATAAGCCCGCGGTTCTACGCCTGCGATCATATGAATTTTTTTTAAGGAAGCACCTCATACAGACTTAATTTGACACAAAGTTAACATCAGAACAATACAGATAATCCATAAGAGATCAAATATGATATGTTGGTGAACAGAGAATACAACAGAAGCATGAGAATCATATGATGAGTCGATCCATGTATGTGATCAAATCATGAAGACAAAAGAACCGACACAGAGTCATGATTAAAAGAGAGTTAATTCATGAGTATTATGAATAAAGGATAAAAGGAAAAAGTATATTAATTAAAGATTAATATTATCATTTTAAATGAAAAGGTACAATGGTTCAAATATCAAAAGACACAACGATTCAAGTTCAGACCAATTGGAAGACTATATAAACAAGAAAGAATGGTGAGAAGAAGTGTAGTTGAATTTGTTGAAATATATATATTTATATATAATGGATTGAATGAAAGTTCATTCTATCAGGTTGGTGCATGTTTACAAGACGGGTCTTGTATGAGGATTGGATTCCTCACATCTCAGATGGATTTGAGATCAACAAGTTAGGACTTGTTATGAGAGTTGGATACCTCATTTCTCAGTTGTATCTGAGAACTACAAGTTGGGTCTTGTAATAGAGAGTCGGGTCTCTCATAATTGTATGAAGATGATATTCAAAGATTAATATTATATATTCATTCAAGTTATTTAATAAATAAAATATTTATTCTTTTATATATATTGATTGAGAAAATGAAATAAATATGTGTTGTTCAATTAATTTGTGAAAAGTGGAAAATTATCCTAAGTTTTGTGGCACTGATTCACCACCCCCGCCACCCCCCCTCTTAGTATCAAGTACCCATTTCAACAATTGGTATCATAGCAAAGCAAGGTTCCTTCAACATAGTTTAAACACTAAAGGTAGATTCAGAAGAAATGGGTGGACAAATCGTTATTTCCACAAATGAAGCTCCCTTATTTGATGGAACATATTATTTATACTAGAGGGAAAATATGAAAAGATATCTGAAGTCAAGAGGATCTGGAGTTTGGGATTCAGTAGTAAGTAAGCCCTGGAACTTAACTATTTCAAAGAGCAAATACAAAACTGCAAAAGAAGCAAAGAGAAATAATTTAGTAGCCTTAAAAGCAATTCAGGATGGATTAACAAACCAAGTCAAAGAAAAGATGAAGCACTACAAATCTGCTAAAGAATTATGGCTTCAACTAGAAAACTATTATTAGAATGAAACACAAGAAGAGGAGAAATCCTACCAGAGTAAGAAACACGACTCAGATACAGAAGATTCCTTTCAGAATAAAGAACAGAACTCAGAAGAAGAAAGTTCTTATCAAGATAATGAAGAAGATGAAGAAAAGGAAAACTGCAATCAGATTGAAGAACATAATATAGAGAAAACGATTTCTAATCAGAATGAAATATAGGAATTGAGGAATACCTCAGTATTCACTAAATAAAAATTACATAATCTTAAAATTGATGTTGCAATAACTATAGGAGAGATTCAGTTGGAACCAGGAAATTATATGCATATTAAAGTTTATGTGGAGGTTATTGATCATCTTGAGTACACAACTATGTGCACACTAGAAGAGTTGGAAAAACTCCAAGAGAAAGATAAGATGATACTACAACAATTGGATCAATCTAACCATGAAGAGCATGAACAAAAATTTCAGCTAGAAAACAAAGAAGAAGAGATCAAAAGATTGAAAACCGAAGTTGTGAATCTTAGAAAGGAGGTTGAGAAATCAAACACTCAAATTGAAGAAATTAAAGAAAGTAAAGAAGAGATAAAGATCCAGTTAACAAGGAAATAAAAATCTTACCACATGTTGGAATTGGAAATCATCAATCTCAAAAAGATAAATGAAACTACTAATGCAGATCTGATGACTCAAATTGTAGAAGCTAAGAAAAAGGAAGAAGCTCAGAAGATTCAAATAACTAAAAAGAAAGAATCATGCCAAATGTTTGAAAGAGAAGCCATCAAACTCAAAAGGATTCAGATAGAATACGAGGAATAAATCAAAATATTGAAAACTAAAGTTTTTGATCTAACAGAAGTTATGGAAGAATTGGAGGCATATGACAAAACTATTAAATGCAAAGAAGTCTCGTATTAAACAAAATAAATAATCATCAATCTAAAGACTCAACTTGAACATGCTAAAGAAATAGAAGAATCCTTGAATATTAAATTGACTAAAAATGAAGAATTATGTCAAATATTGAAGTTAGAAATAGTCAATCTAAAAAAGATGAATGAAAAGACAAATTAGATTTTCAATTTCCAGAATAGTTCAGCTATCCTAGATAAGATTTGGAAAAGCCAAAGATCAGCTGATGACAAAACTGGTCTTGGATTCAATAAGAAAGAAAAAAATAACAAATGGTGCACCATTTACAAAAATGAGAAAGGATCATCCTTCTTAAAAGGAAAAGGTGCAAGTACAAAGCAATTACWAGTCATGAACTTTGTTAAGGAGGACAACTTTAGAAGTAAAAAGGAAGAAGAAAATCAAATGATAGATCMTTCAAGTCAAAATAAARTCAAGAATGGAAATACCTTCAATGGCTATTKCTTTTCTTGTYATAGCTTTGGCCATAAASAAAYGGACTRCAAGAAACTAGAGAAAGRATATACAAGAAAATCCAAAAACTCAATTAGATGTTGGAGATGTAATTTTGTTGRGCACACAACAAAATTTTGTCATACAATGAGATGTTACAACTGTGATAGGTTTGGGCACAAATCTTAAAACTGCAAAAATACAAAAATTCAATATTTGAATAAGTCATTCAAGTCAGTGACAAAACCTAATAAAAGTTGGAACATAAAAGGAGATGGAAAATCTCCAAAAACACAATTAGAAAGAGAAGATCCAAAAAGCAGAATATCTCACATAAAGATATGGAGAAGAAAATCTGAAGGAAAAAGCAAGAAGGATGTTATTACACTTGAAATTGAAGAAACTAATAATAAGAACATGAGCGGTAAAGGTCCTAATGAAGAATGTGAAACTCAATATGAGATAAATCATGCTCAAGAAGAGGAAGTACCTATAGAAGAATAGGAGACAATATCAAATTCTGATAATGTCATAAGTTGTTAGCAAAAGAAAGAAAATACAAAAATAAGTTTAAATTGGTTTTTACAAAATCAAAGGATTATACCAAAGAGTTTATAAATTAACATATGGAAAATCTTGACTATATATAGATTAGTGGTCAAAAGAAAATTTATTGGTAGGGTTAGTTGTAGAATACAAGAAGAAGAAAAAATAAAGGTAGCAGAGAAGTTCAAGGAGTATCATTCAACAAAGATCAATTGATAAAAAAATTGATATTTAAATCAATTGGTAAAATTCCTCAATTGATATTCCTATGAAATATCAAAGACGAATAAGAAGCAGATCAAAAATATCAGTAAGATTCATACTCTTGTTCTATTTGACAAAGGAAAGTCAATAAAAACTCAAGAGGAGTATTTTGGTTATTAAATAAGAAAGTAATTAGATTAAATTTTGAAAAGACTTGATTGTTACAAAATTGGTATCAAGAAGACTACTTATTTGAAAACAAAAATCCCAATAAACTGAGATAAGAAGTTAGTAAATTAACAGGGGAAGAGACCTTACCAGGAAGAGCTACCCTTTCAGAAATAGAGGGGGGAGAGTATTCAAAGGACAAAAGAGCATATTGACAGGGGGAGTCATTCAATTATGGCAGGCAGAGCATGATTCCAGGGGTAGTAACCCAAGTTCATATTTTGGTCAACAAAATGCAGACATACAGAGGTTGATCATAAGGAAAGCGACCCTTTGCCATTGATGTCAAAGGGGGAGAGTAACTTCATAGAGAAATTCATAGACAAAAGCATCATCACAGGGGGAGTTTGTGTATGAAGTTAGTGTGTTTCCCTCAATGACAAAGGGGGAGATTATTGGACATATTGTCCTTGATATGTTGTCATTGATGTCAACAGTTGATTTCATTATGATGTGATGATAAGTTGTTATGATGAATTGTCATTGTTGATTTATCATAGATGAAATTGTCATTGATGTCAACAGTATATCAGTTAGCAGAAAATGTCAAACAATATGACAGTATGCCAAAGATTAAAGCTCAGGAAGGTTAGCGAATGAAGATCAAATCTCAAAAGGAAGATCACATTGTAGAAATGTCATCGGGATCGATGGAAAGACTGAGAAGTCGATCGATGCAAAAGAAAAGGTGACAAGCCTCAACAACCTTTCGATCAAGAAATTGACGGTGTTGATTATCTCATGTAATGGATGTCGGTCATATGAGTGACCGTAGGCTTAAAGGATCGTTGGAGGAATAGCCAACGATTAAATCAAGACCGTTGATACTCATGCGCCAGATCAATGACATGGATGAATTGCAGAGAATGAAAGGAGAATTAAACGACTCGCTAGTTCCAATCCCACAATTGGTCTAGATCGTTAGATCTCATAAACTCAAATATCGATGATTGTGGTTGATCCAACAAATGATCAAATTAAGTCGGATTAAATCGTGACCGTCGGATACGCAAGCACCAAATCAACGACAAGGATAAATTGCAAGGAATGAAAGGAGAATTAAACATTGTGTTATTTCTAATCCCGCAATTAGTCAGGACCATCAGATCTTATAGGTTCAAATATCGACGATTGTGGTTGACTCACTAACAAACGCACAACTTCAAATTGCGGAGCTTGGGTGATGAATTAAATCACTCGCAATTTATGGTTCCGCAATCATTCTTGATAGTGGATTTGCTTCGAGAATCTTCATAACCATTGGATCACTTATGAGTGGAAGGACAGGATAAGTTGAAAGATTTGAGATCTCAATTATCTAAATTTTCGTCAGTCGTTGCATCATTCTAAAGTGGAAGGACAAGATAAGCTAGAAGAAGAGTCGTTGGATTTAATCCAAGACAAAATAGCATCACAGACAGATCGAGCCATCGATCTAAGATAATGATAAAACAAACATCATTTGTTTAGGGTCTAAAGATGTGAGGAGGTTACAATCCAAAAAAATCTCACTTCAAGAATTGTCATTTTGAGATTTGAAATCCTTGAAGTCTGGAGAGATGAAATAAATTCTCAACCGTCGGATCATCCGAAGTAGATCTCAGACGTCAGGTCATCCGAAGAAGATCTCAAGCCTCAGATCATCCGAAGTGAATCTGGGTCGTCTGATCCAGAGCATCAGTTTGAGATTTGAAATTCCCGAAGTCCAGAGAGCCGAAATAAATTATTGATCGTCAGATCATCCAAAGTATATCTCAGTCGCCAGATCATCCAGAGTAAATCTCAAGCGTCAGATCGTCCGAAGTGGATTTGGGCCGTCTGATCCAGAAAAGACGTGGAATAAACCTGTGGACTTTGGGCAAAGACTCGAAGTAAGCCTCAACTGTTCGATTTAACGACATGTGGAAGACCAATTCAGCAAGGACATGTGCCAGACCACGTCATCAAGGACATGTGGTAGACCACGTCAACAAGGACATATGGAACAGTTAGATAATGACAAGTGTCAAGTTGAAATTAGCATTTCAGATACGTGTAAATCACGAATCTGAGTGACACATGGCAGCTACTCGGCTCGTGCCATGTCATCAAGTGATGTAAGCAAGTTATGTCACTCTGGGATTTTTACTTCGAGAGTTTTACCACCAACACTTGCCCAAAGCCCCGAAGTCCCGAATGTCGGAGTTCTGAAGTGGACATGAGTCAACCGTTGATGAAAATACAGTGGAAGGATAGCGTAAGTAGAAATAGCTGAAGTCCTGAAGTAAATGATGGCCATCCATCTCAATGCTTGATTAAGTCCCAGTCGTCGGATCAAGTAGTGAAAGGATAAGTGTAAGGATCGAATCTAACCATTGRTCTAGTTTTGTGAAATAAACATGAACAGTTTGATCTATTCGGTGAAATCGTATCGAAATATTTGAAATGGCAAAGTCCTGAAGTCCTGACAGTCGTCCATCTCATCGGAAGATTAAATCGTGACCATTGATTCTGATAAAGTGCTCAAGCGCTCATTTGGCCTAGCATTTGTTCACCGTTGTTGGTCATATGGAATAGATAAATAAGGGTAAATTGAGGCAATGCTTAAATTGATAAGCCTGCGGTTCTACGCCTGTGATCATATCAAATGGTTTGAAGGAAGTGCCTCATACAGAATTAATTCGACACAGATTTAACATCGGAATAATACAGAGAATCCATAAGAGATTAAATATGATTTGCTGGTGAACAAAGAATACAGCAGAAGCATGAGAATGATATGATGAGTCGATCCATGTTTGTGATCAACTCATGAAGACAAAAGAATTGACACAGAGTCATGATTAAAAGAGAGTTAATTCATGATTATTGTGAATAAAGGATAAAAGGCAAAATGATATTAATTAAAGATTAATATTATCATTTTAAATGAAAAGGTACAATGGTTCAAATATCAAAAGACACAATGATTCAAGTTCACACCAGTTGGAAGACTATATAAACAAGAAGGAATGGTGAGAAGAAGTGTAGTTGAATTTGTTGAAATATATATATTTATATATAATGGATTGAATGAAAGTTCATTATATCAGGTTGGTGCATGTTTACAAGCTGGGTCTTGTATGAAGATTGGATTCCTCACATATCAGTTGGATCTGAGATCAACAATTTGGGACTTGTTATGAGGGTTGGATTCCTCATTTCTCAGTTGGATTTGAGAACTACAAGTTTGGTCTTGTAACAAAGAGTTGGGTCTCTCATAATTGTATGAAGATGATATTGAAAGATTAATCTTATGTATTCATTCAAGTTATTTAATAAATAAAATATTTATTCATTTTTATATATTGATTGAGAATATGAAATAAATATTTGTTGTTCAATTAATTTGTGAAAACTGGAAATGTTTCCTAAGTTTTGTGACACTGATTCACCCCCCCCCTCTTAGTGTCAAGTACCCATTTCAACAGTAGGTAGTATTCCCATTCTGATGGTTTATCCATCACATATCCTCAATCACTTGATTCACCCTCTATGTTTTTCCATCATATTCTGGATGATAAGTGTAAATGTGTTGAACCTGCACAAAATAGATCTAGCTAGAAAATACTACACACATTTATAGAGAAAAATTGAGAAAGAAGAAGCAAGATAGAAAGAATGGAAGAATTCTCATTAACCGTATTCCACACTCAAAGAGTGAATAATTTATAATAGATATAGGATACATGAGTAACTAATGAGCCATAGTGGTGGTCTAGATTGATCTGGACACACACCAACAGTTACAAGAGTAAACTGCCACCTAGTCTATTCTCTCAGGCAGTTACGAGAGTGAACTGCCACCTAGTTGAGTTAACTAGTCAACTAGTCTTCAGTTAACTGACTGAACAAAGAGTAGTGAGTTGGTGATGATCCTAATGTTGCATGGTGACAAAACCAATGCAACATCTAAACTCAACTCAACTAGTCAAACTGAAGTGTCAACTGAAAGAGAATATTCTACAGGTGGAATATTCTCTCCTAAAATATAGGAGACTGGATAATGACTAATAATGACTAATAAACAAAGAAAAACCTTAGGAAAAATAAATCCTAGGTGTGTGTGAATTAACTCCAACACCCCCCCTGAACATCACTATGGTGAAAATAAAGAATGGGTCCCGGCTACGAGGCCATGTTAGGTACCCAAATACAAACGATACACTAAACTAAATGAGGAAAGAGGGAAAACCTCAAGGGAAACATGTTATAACTCTAAATTTCACCACACATGCTTACCTGGCATTTGGCCAACTCATATCCCTTCTTTGCCAAAATCTATTGAACAACTCTTTGAAAATCCTCTTGTGTCAAGGCCCATGCGCCCTAACCCATTACTGCACGTGTGTACACGCTAGCTGACTCACAACAGCCYGCGTGTACCTACAAAAGCACGAAAAAAGGAAAGTTGCCGACAGAACAAAAAGTTATGGGTCAGTTAACTAAAACTCTTGGCCATGCATGGCCGAGGGTTCGTMCAAAACCCTAGCTCCTTCTAGCCTATAAAAGAAGGGGTAGGGGTACCATTTGGAGAAAGAAAAAATATAGCGAAGAAACTCTGCCCATTTACGTAATCCAATGTCCCATCCCTTTAGCCTTTCCTCATGCCAAAGGAGATTTAATGYAAATCAGTTGAAGGAMAGAAGAAGAGGAGCCCAGGATCAGGTTCAAGGAGCGGTGGCCGGTCTCAACTTTTGTAAGTTGATCAACTTTACGTAATAAAAAGAATKCTTTTTCTGTCCCAATTCATGAGTTGTCTATGATTTGATAAGTTTATGTTCGATTTCTAACCCTTGAGTATAGAAGTAGCATGCATGCATAGTTGTTGTTTGTCTTGAGTGAAGTTCATCTGTGGAAGGAGCAGCGCAATCAAGTAATCAAGCACAACGGAGGATCGACATCGAACGCTGATAATAAGGTAGGTGGTCCTTTTCCATGCATTTACTGAGAAAAAGGGATTTAAATCTTGGGATGTAGGTAAAAAAGTAGTTTCTATTCGGTCAAATCTGCATGAAAAGTCCGACCCTAATTTGCTAGTCCGTAGGGTGTTTTTCCCAACAACAGAATTGGTGACCATACTGGGGAGAATACTCTTTAGGGTTCCTAGATTTATTCAAGTTTTTGGGTAGTTTAAAGACTAGGTTTTCTGTTTTTTTCTTTGCTCGTCTTTTCTTTTTCTGTAAGGTCTAAGCTAGCAGGGAATCTGGTTTTCCATACTAGCTTTCCCTGACTTTTGATTGATTGTACTTTTTGGGACACACAGAGGTACACGCGGCTTGCAGAAGGCCTGAACGCATGTACTCACGCCCTATCCTCTGACAGCCCGCGTGTGAACGCTAGCTATAGAGATAGCAGTAGCATGTAGGAGTTCAGAGAACCTTAGAGGCAGTCCTCCTCTTCCCTATCAGAATCACAAATTCTCAGGGGGTTTTCTGGAATCCTGTCTGAGTCTTGCTTGTTAACGGTCCTATCTCAGATTGTTTTTTTTGCCTTATTATTATTCCTTGCATTATTTGTTTTTCTGTTAGAAAAAGTATCCAAGCTTTCAAGGGATCCTGGTTATCAATACCAAAGGCCTCTTCCTGGTTTGG
>JASDQU010790092.1:48397-84995 GCA_032191745.1 Picea mariana | reverse complement strand
GTCTCTTGTCCGCATACCCGGCCATCCTGAACGTCCAATCAAGTCCTTGTTCGAAATCACTGAAGCCTTCAGACCGATCATCAAGATTATCAAGTCCATGACCGACAAGTCCTCGAAGACCTCTAGGTAGTGCAGTCGTACACTCATATTACACTCCTCCCCGAGTTTTGGAAGATTTTGAAGTTGTTTCTCGAGCTCTGAATTCCATCCATTAGGCCGAATTAGCTTCTAGAAGATGGATACTCTATATGTATATCTTTCTGATTTCGAGATGTAGCTCTGCTGTGTATTATTCACGGCTACTCTTTATAGTTATTTGACATGGATCTATAGTGTATTTGATTGGTAGCCATGGTTATATTTTATCCCGAGCATGGGTATGCCTGCCTCGGTGAGACATCTGTTATTTTGCAGGCGGCGCCTCCTAGTTCCTGATCCTTGGGCTCAATCGTTCGGCACATCGGTAAAGATTGGTAATGTATTTCGGCCATCAGATGCTCTTCTGACCTCACACATTAGGGGGCATCTGTTATAACCCTAAATTGCACCACACATGCTTACCTGGCATCTGGCCAACTCACATCCCTTCTTTTCCAAAACTCTATTGAACAACTCTTTGAAAATCCTCTTGTGTCAAGGCCCATGCGCCCTAACCCATTACTGCACGCATGTACACGCTAGCTGACTCACAACAACCCATGTGTACCTACAAAAGCACGAAAAAAGGAAAGTTGCCGACAGAACAAAAAGATATGGGTCAGTTAACTGAAACTCCCGGCCATGTATGGCTGAGGGTTCATCCAAAACCCTAGCTCCTTCTAGCCTATAAAATAAGGGGTAGGGGTACCATTTGGAGAAGGAAAAAATATAGCGAAGAAACTCTGCCTATTTATGTAATCCATTGTCCCAACTCTTTAGCCTTTCCTCATGCCAAAGGAGATTTAACGCAAAGCAATTGAAGGACAGAAGAAGAAGAGCCCAGGATCAGGTTCAAAGAGCGATGGCCGGTCTTAGCTTTTGTAAGTTGATTCACTTTACATAATAAAAAGAATGTTTTTCCCGTCCCAATTCATGAGTTGTCTATGATTTGATTAAGTTTATGTTCGATTTCTAACCCTTGAGTATAGAAGTAGCATGCATGCATAGTTGTTGTTTGTCTTGAGTGCAGGTCATCTGTGGAAGGAGCAGCACAAGCAAGTAATCAAGCACAACGAAGGATCGACATCGAACGCCGGTAATAAGGTAGGTGGTCCTTTTCCATGCATTTATTGAGAAAAAGGGATTTAAATCTTGGTATGTAGGTAAAAAAGTAGTTTCTATTCGATCAAATCTGCATGCAAAGTCTGACCCTAATTTGCTAGTCTGTAGGGTGTTTTTCCCAACAACAACCACCCCCCCCTAAAATTACAATGCATAAAAAAAAATGAGAAGGAACAAAAAATAGTTGCTAAGCAACCATGTCCTTCACTCCAAGAAGACCTCGCAACTGTGCAAGTTTGTGCTCTTTGAAGATTTTGTTGAAGATGTAGATGTCTGCATGGATCTAATGAAGTATATGCATCATTGATATTTCCACACATATCCACTTTATCTTCTTGTAATGAAGAATATCCAAATAAAGTTTGAATGAAAATTTGAAAACCGTGCGGCCGTTTCCAGAAAAATGATGAAATTTTACTGATTTTAAAACGATCATAACTTCACTTTCCGAACTCCGTTTCGAACGATTTGTTTTTTGAAATTGGATATTTTCCCAAGAGGAATTCAAATATCCAATTTGTTTCTGCAATTTTTTCTCATAAAATATCAGAATGACATCTGATGTGAGCAACTCCCTTTTTTACTCCTGAGATGCATGCATGGTGCATGCAAAAGTGTCTGCATGTGACTCCTGAGATGCATGCCATATATCTTCCACATGAATTTCAGAAAACAAATCTGAAATGAAGTAGACATCATCTTAAATTAATGGAATACAAATTTCTGCAAATACTTTTGTAGAAGACTTGTCATAATAAGAGGTTTGATCTTCTGAAGGCTTCTCTTCTGGCTCTATCTGTTCGAACTCCTGCATGAAATCTTCACAGTATTCTTTATTCCCAAATAGAACCTCCAATCTGGTCCATAATTCATTTGGCTTTAATCCTTTTGATTCTTCATATACTTGATGGAAAATTTCGGGAGAAACAGACATGTCAGTACTTCCTATGGCCATATCTTATCTATTGAGAAGTCATTTTTCTCATCGACAGCATCAGGCTCTACTTCCATTTCCATGGTTATTTGGTACAAGCCTCTGTATCGAAGATGAAGCAAAATTTTTGGCTTCCATTCCAAATAGTTACGAGGCATGATAAGTATTTCCAGGGAATAATCCATCTTTTTGTTGTCTTCAATCTTTTGTACCTGCAAAAAATTAATTTGGTGTAGCTTTTGCTTAGCAGTCTGTCGGCTCTGATACCATGTAAATGTGTTGAACCTGCACAAAATATATCTATCTAGAAAATACTACACACATTTACAGAGAGAAATTGAGAAAGAAGAAGCAAGATAGAAAGAATGGAAGAATTCTCATTAACTGTATTCCACACTCAAAGAGTGAATAATTTACAATAGATATAGGATACATGAGTAAATAATGAGCCATAGTGGTGGTCTATATTGATTTGGACACACACCAGCAGTTACAAGAGTAAAGTTCCACCTAATCTAGTCTCTCAGGCAGTTACGAGAGTGAACTGCCACCTAGCTGAGTTAACTAGTCAACTAGTCTTCAGTTAACTGACTGAACAAAGAGTAGTGAGTTGGTGATTATCCCAATGTTGCATGGTGACAAAACCAATGCAACATATAAACTCAACTCAACTAGTCAAACTGAAGTGTCCACTGAAAGAGAATATTCTCTAGGTGGAATATTCTCTCCTAAAATATAGGAGACTAGATAATGACTAATTATGAATAATAAACAAGGAAAAACCTTGGGAAAAATAAATCCTAAGTGTGTGTGAATTAACTCCAACAATGAGTTGTGCTAAAATTCAAATTTGTTGCAAATCCTTTAAACAATCCTTTCCAGAAATTTGATGTAAACTTTGGATCTTTGTCCGACACAATTGTCTTGGGTATACCATGCAATCATGCAATTTCCCTCATATAAATATCAACAACGTTGGTTTCCTTGTGAGTGAGATTCACTGGAATGAAATGGGCAGCTTTGGTAAGCTTGTCCACCACTACCATGATAGAATCATGTTGCTTGCTTCTTCTGGGAATTTTGGTGACAAAATCCATTGTTACCACTTCTTATTTACACTTAGGAATGGGTAATGGTTGTAGCAACCCAGCTGGATGTCTATGCTTATCCTTTACCTTTTGACACACCAAACATTTGGAAATGTACTCAACAACTTCTTTCTTCATGCCTGGCCAATAATATTGGCTCTTGGTAGATGCAATAGATTTTTGATACCCTAGGTTTCTAACATAAGGTACATTATTCATTTCTCTTAATATCATATTTTTCAATTCTTGGGAATTTGGTACATAAATTCTGCTTCAATACATGAGAATTTCATCATTTCCTAGCTTGTAGTCCTCGATTTTTTGCTGCAAAATACTTGTTGTAATTTTGCTAGTAATTTTGCTAGTAATTTCATGTATTGCAAATCTGATTTTGTAGCCTCTAAGATTATGCCTTTCAAATCGGATTGGTACATGCTAATGGTTGTAGCATGAAAACGATGCACTCTTCTGTTGCGTGCATCAACCACCTTTTTCTCTTTCCCTTTGATGTGCTTTATATCAAAGTCATATTCACTGAGAAATTCCAAATACTTTTTTTCCTATCATTTTGAGTTGGCTATTCAAACAAATATTTCAAACCATTATCGTCTATCCTTAGCTCAAACATTTTCCCTGTGAAGTAGTGCCTCCACTTATTCAAGGCATGCACTATGGCTGCCAACTCCAAATCATGAGTGGCATAATGTATTTCATGCTCCTTCAACTTCCTTGATTCGTAACATACAACATACCCATTTTGACTAAGGAATCCACCAAATCCTTCTTTACATGCATTAGTGCATACATTGAAGTATTCATTTGGATCAACAATCCTTATTATTGGAGCACTGGTTAATAATTACTTCAATTGTTGGAAACTCCTTTCACACTCCAATGTCCACTGAAACTTCACTCCCTTCTTTTGCAAGGAAGTGATCGGGTGTGCAATCTTTGAGAATCCAACAATAAATCTTATGTAGTAGCCTGCAAGGCCCATGAATGATCCGATATGTCACATTCTTTGGTGCTGACCATCCTCTAATGGCCTCAATATTTTTAGGATCCATTGTTATCCCTTCCTCTGATATGATATGCCCCAAATAATGAATTTGGTTCTGATAAAATGAGAACTTGCTCAATTTGGCATATAATGGATGCTCCCTTAATACCTGCAGTACCATCGTCAAATGTTTCTCATTCTCTTCTTCTAACTTTGAATATATAAGAATGTCATCCAAAAATACAATGACAAATTTATCTAAGTATTCTCTGAAAATACCATTCATTAAACACATGAAGACAATTGGTGCATTTGATAACCCAAATGGCACCACTGTGAACTCATAATGACCATACCTTGTCTGAAAGAAGTCTTGTTGATGTCTTCATCTTTAATTCTTACATGATGATAACCTGACCTGAGATCAATCTTGGAGAATATTTTTGCATCCTTCAACTGATCAAAGAGGTCATCGATCCTTGGCAAAGGTTACTTATTCTTTATAGTTACTTTGTTCAACTTCCTAAAGTCAATACAAAGTCTCAATGTTCCATCCTTCTTCTTCACAAATAATACTGGAGCACCCCAAGATAACACACTTGGGTGTATATACCCCTTCATCGGAAGCTCTTCAAGTTGCATTTGCAACTTCTTCAATTTTGGTGTACTCATCCTGTAAGGAGACTTTGATGTTGGAGTTGCTCCAGGCATTGGATTTATAGAGAAATCAATATCTCTTTTAGGGGTTATTCCTGATATTTCTTTAAATTCATCCTCAAACTCTTTTAGGACTGCATAATCTTCAACATTTGACACCTTATCCTTAGGTGTTTCTTCCATATGAGCTGCAAATATTTGACATCCTTTTCTGTAACATTTCATTAGCTGCAATGCTGACATTTCTCTGATAGTTATGGCCCTCAGAATTCCTTGTATTGTCCTTAGGTTCCCTTCCGCATCCCAACAAGTAAATTCTTTATTATAATAGTCTAGGATAGCATGGTTTTGGTCCAACCAATCTGTACCAATTAGACAGTTGTAGGAACCTAAAGGAAAGATGCTCAAATCTTCCCTGGTGCTCAATCCATTCATGTCCACTAGGCATGAATTAACCATCTCATTAAATTTTCTTTTGGCTCTAGTAACCAACTGCACCAACCAATACTTTTCACTCTTGCTTCTTGGAAAATGAAATCTTTCCACCATATTAGGATCTATATAACAATGAATAGATCCTAAATCAATTAAAATAGGAATGGTTTGGTTGTTGATCATACCTTCCACTTCAATCATATGTGACTCAAACTCATCCTGCTTGTTGTCCAGTTCTGCATAGATCCTAGGTAAATTCCTGCCCATGTCCTCCACTATTTCAGCTTGTTGTACATTGTGAATATCTCTCACTTTTTCACTTCTCTGAGGACAATCTCTATACTTATGATCTCCCTTACAACCCCAACATTGAATAGGTGGTTTCCTTGGCCTTTTTCCTCCCGCCTCAATCATTCTAGGCTCTTTAGAAGTGGGTTGTCCCTGAGGACTTATATTGAAGAATGGTGGCTTAGTCCCCTTTTTCCTATGTTCCATCTTGTACTTCTTCTTGTCTTCCCAAGATTTTTGGAAAGTTTTCCTTCCTTTATGTTGATCATATAGGCATTTAGCTCGCCTTATGGTCTCCTCCAAAGTTTTGGGATCATCATATCGTATCTTGTCACAGATGAATGATGGAAAACCACTCAAATACCTATGAATCTTAACTGTCTCATCTTGATGAAAGAGACATATTTTAGCATTTCCCAAAACCTTCTTTCATATTCATCTATTTTCATACTCCCTAGCTTCAGTTCAAAAAACTCCTTCATTTTCTTGTCATAATATCTCTTAGTCAAGTATATCTTTTGAAAATACTTCTTGAATTCCTTCCAAGTAAATTTTTTCTCTTTAGTGTGTTGCACCTGCACAATTTGGTCCCACCACACAGATTCCTTTTCCTTGAGTTGATAGATAACAATTCTTCCTTCTGCATGCGAAGAATAATTATGTAATTGAAAATACTTTCTCATGCCTAGCATCCATGTCTTTGCACCTTCATCCTTCTCGTGCTCACCTTCAAATGTAGGAGGTTTGATTTTGTTCATTTATCCTTGTAGCTCATCCACCACAGACCTCTTCTTATGCTTCCTGATAGGGGATGGACTTGAGATATTGTGTTCTCTCCTTGTGGAATGCCTTGGGGAGTGATGGTGATGTCTGCTAATACTTCTTGTTCTTCCTTTCTCATCAGGAGACCTGTAACTTCCTTATTTCCTTGAGTCATTCTCTTTATCCATCTTCTTTTCTATTATGTCCAAGCTTTGCGTTAACATTAAATTGAAGTTGTCTTGTTGCTTCTTAGATTTCATAAGGATTTCATTATTAGCTTTATAACTTTGGACATCCTTTTGCAAAATTTTAACAATCTCTACCTGGTTCAAGATTTCTTCATTTCCTTCTCCATGTCCATTTGAGTTTGTACCTTCATTACCCATATGGACATCCATCCCTCTGACCTCATATTCCTAGATGTAATTCCCTTGTGTATCTTCCATGATCCTGCACTCTGTGATGATCCTAATCTGATCTAGTTGTTGTTAACTCTGCAAAATGTGCAGCCAATGAAACTTTGTTAGGCTGATTGCTTTAACAAATTCAAGCAATTATGCTCAATTCTGGTTCCATAATACATCATAATTCTTTCTTCTAATTTTCATGAAAATTGCCTACCCAGGTCAATTTTCTGAGTGAGTAGTTATATTCTACTTTTCAAGATCTTACCAATGCCTGCTTCCAAGCTCAATTTTGAGTTTTGAGCAGAAAGTTATGAATATTTGAAAATTGTGCTTCCTGGGAGGTAATACCTGTGCAGTTGTTCTTTTTCTTCAAATCTGAATTAGCTCTTAGATCTTGTGTTGAATCCTCTCATAAGTACACATGTCCTATTTCTTCTTTAGGTGCAAGTTCGTACAAATTGGAACCCTACAGATTCCTTTTTAATCCCTTTTACGTCTTTAAAAATAAGAATCTCAGACACATAACCCTTTACTTTGGCAAAAATTTCATATGACCAAGGGCTATGACCAAGCGCTTAGCTGAAATGTCCTTATCTAGAGCTTCAAGACTTCGGTACTTCAGGAATTCGGGCTTCATAGGTTTCACCTTCATCACACTTCATTTACTTCGAACGTCGAAGTGGCTAACTTCCCGAACAATGTTTCTCCGAAGTTTCGGGACTCCGACGCTCCGCAGTTTCGGGACTCCGACACTCCAGAGCTTCGAGCTTCAGAGGATTTTTCATCACAACCCAACATTTCCTCCAAATGTTGAATTTCCAAATTTCTGGGGTTTCATTAGAAACTACACAACATGGGGTGCTACGTGGAAAAAATGTGGAGATGACACGTGGCCCAATCGATGGGTGGCACATGTCAAGTTCCAACTGGCACAAAAGTTCTGTAAAAAGAATGAATCAGGATGACATGTGGCATGCATAAAGTGGGTCCACATCACCCTAGGTGACATCAGTAGGCCACGTCACTCCAACACTCCGGGACTTTGGGACTCCGAGCTTCAGAGGATCTCTCACCAGAGCACTTCAAAACTCCCGAACGCCAAACTGGAAAATCTCCCTAACCATCTCTCTCTGGAGCTTTACTACTTCGGTGCTCTGAAACCTCGAACTTCAGATAAATTCTCAGCATAACACAAAAAATCTCCCGAATGTCAAACTTTCAAACTTTTGAATAGGTCTACATCACCCTAGGTGATGCCAACATGCCACGTCACTTTGGTGCTTCAAGACTTCAGAATTTCGGGCTTTGAAAGATTTCACACCAGCACACTTTAAATCTCCTGAACGTCGAATTTTTGAACATATGCTATCTGGAGCTTCAGAACTTTGGGCTTCATAGGTTTCTTCTATCACACACCTCAAAACTTCTGAATGTTGAACTTCTGAACTCCCAAACAAGTGCTCCTCGGAGCTTTGAGACTCTGACACTCTAGAACTTCAGAACTCCCAAACAAGTGCTCCTCGGAGCTTCGAGACTTTGACACTCTAGAACTTCAGAACTTTCTGAACCAAAATAAATTTTTGCCCACAATCCTCCCAAAGGCAGAATACTTGATAATCTACAAACACATGTCCCCGACAACACACGGTCCTGATTTATTTTGATACTTCAAAGCTTCAGGGATTTGGGGAACTCTCTACAAAACACTACAAATTTCTCGAACGCTGAATTAGCGAATAATCACTAATATGAAAACATGTGTCCCCAAACATGAACGATCCAAATTTACTCCAGAGTTTGGGACTTCGGGAGATTTTCTTCCTAGCAGCTTAAGGACTTGCTTCTGCCGGAGTGTCGAACCTCCAAACTATCGTGAGATATACGACTCACTCTCGCTTACGTGCAGATCTGATGGATGGGATCTGATCTTCTCCACTGTGCCTTACCTCCCGATCTGTGCTTGATCTAATGGCCCAGATTTGTCCTTGAATAAATCCAACATTCAAATACTCCTCCTAGTGATCTACGACATAGATTCACTCCAGGACTTCGAAGCTTCGGGGATTTTACCTCATTTTCATCAAAGACTTAAAAAAAAAATTCCAAAACAATGAAGTCCGAAGGATTTGAGGGGGTTAACCGCCGCACTCCTTTACCAGACCTGCCAGCTGTGAAGGATTCAAACCTTTCCAAACAGATATAAAGGCCCAAGTCAAATCTCGTGGCCCAAATCAATGACCATTGTGGTTTCCGAATTGCTACACCTCATGAGCTTTCAAACACAGTTAATTTTTGCTCTCAGTGCCTTCCTAGCACTTATGGATTCTCTATGACTCGAAATTTGGCCATTTCAACAACAATTCTCTATGAAATTTTTTCTTTAATTTCCACTTACATGGCCCATCTAGGCTTAGTGTTGAAAACCAGAGCTCTGATACCAAATTGTAACATACCCGACCACCCAGGACGCGCCATTCCACTCCATAAAAACAATAATTCCATATATATATATATATAGCTTTAATCAGAAAAATATATTTTGCAAATACACAGGTTCATGCGGAAATAACATTACAAATTTACATGTAGAGTACACAGGAAAACCCATAAATATAAACATGTGTATAAACACACAACATGTAAATTAACAAACAATTGATACTTATCTTTGACCATGAACTACGTGCAGGCCTTCCATGATCCTCCTAGCCTTAGACCACGTTGCACAAACTCTTAGCAATGGGTCACCCCTAAGTTGGGACTAAACTCCACTTGGGTAAAGAGATTCCTAGCTAGAATGAGGCAACATAGACAACATGAATGATTTCATCTCAGGTGCCAACTCACACTAACAACCTACAGTCTCTCATTCCCCACATGTTTGTCCCACCCCAAGAAGTGTGCCCCTTTTCTTCTCAATAGTCCTTCGATTGCCCCACTTCCCTTCTAGGAATTCAACAACAGGTTGGTTAGGAAGTCACAGAGCACTGTAGCTGCAGTTGGTATCCCTCAGAAAATCACTTCCTCTGTAATTCTCTCACCTAGAGAGAAGTTCTCACAGGCCTAAAAAATTGCCTCTTCAATCCACAGGCCTGAAAACCGGCCTCTTCAAACCCACTGGAATGCCAACCCACTTCTTCAATCCAGATCTTAAGTCAACCAAGTACATGTAATGATGATGAAAGAACTACCGTTCAATTACATGAATCAATAGAATTTAGGTATGGAACACGTGATGGCAGCAATGACGCTTACATGAGGAACAATATGGGCTCGAGTAAGGTACAGGTATGTTAGTCATGGCAGAGAGGTACCAATTATAGCTCCAGGAGTGCGTGCAAGAGAGAGGTAAATTTTTTTGGAGTGAATGGAAAATGGATTGTGAATCCAAAATCATGAATGTGTTGGTGAATGGGAAGAATGGGGGAAATGGACTAATTTCCCCCACATATATCTGCATGTTCTCTTGATGACACATGGCTCTCAGGGATCTCATTTCTCTCCACTTCAAATTCATTCTCTTTCCCATAAGAACTTAGGATAAAATAATTATCCTCACCATAGTCTTTAGGATTAATATTATAATATTCCCTTGGAGATAAGCCCTCTAGCTTAGCCCCTTCCTAGTGGAGTTTGCTCCCATGTACTCTTTTATTGTGGTTGGTCTACACGCATCGATGTATTATATTAATTATATGAGTTCTTACATATAAAAAAATAAGCTCATTGGCCTTTAGCATCTAGTCGCGTCATCCTAATCATCACATAAGTCTTATGGCTTATAATAACCTAGCTCACCGGCCTATAAACATATTTACAATTTTAACTGAGGCTTGGTCTTGGGGGTGTTACACCTGATTCAGAACCATATTTCATTTCAAACACCATAACTACTTCCACTCCTACTCAACAACATTGAGGTGAATGCATTCCAATCCACTTCATCTTAGGAACCCAGCGGTAAGAAGAAAAACAAGGGTAAATCCAAGAAACCTTCTAACGAGAAGGATAATCCAAATACTATTGATACTACCCTCATCATGAGGCTATCACTAAATTTTTTAAGGGTACCTCCCAACCGGTTCAACAATAAAATATGGTTGCACAAAATCATGCCCCTCCACAAGAGGGCAACGCAGGTCATTTCCACCATTGGGATGCTCCCTCAAGTGTCTTTGAGGTGTACATGTTTAATATGGTTAATTTCATGACTCGAGCAAATACTTATGACACTCCTCCAGGTGATGAGGGTAAAGGAAAGGTTGTCGATCAACCCTCCCATCCACTCCTCTTCCATCTTCCAATCCTCTTCATATTGAGAAGAAAATTTATGACACAGTGTTGTGCCCGCCAAGAGCGTAATTTGAAAAGTGACATTTAATTCCAATGCATGTTCTTCCCAAAACTACAATATCGTTGAAGATTCGGTACAAGCGCCTTGTGTTATGTCAACCCTCGAAGTTATACATAACTATCCAAGTCAATGTAGAACCCTATTGTCATCCATTGGAGCCACAAATCCGGAATAGTCAAACCTGATTATGTTTAATGTAGATTATTTTAAGGAGAGACTCTCCCACCACTTAGCATTCCAAATTCAAATTTTGGTTGGTGGAAAGAACATCCATCGCACTGTTTTGAATGAGGGAGCCTCCACCTGTGTCATGTCTTTGTCTTGTTGGAGAGCCCTTGGTTCTCCTAAATTTAACCAGTCTCCTACCACCTTGAAATCATTTGATGGATGTGGTTTCCATACTCACATAATCTTGCAATCTTTCATTGTGACATTGAAGTGTAAAACTGTTTCGGTCAATATTGAAGTGGTTGACACGACCCTGGATTACAATTTTTTACTTGGTCATAGTTGGTTGTATGCGATGATTGCAGTTGCATCTACAGTATTTCATATCTTATGATTTTCCCATCAAGGAAAAATTATCATTGTTTACCAAATTGACTATACAACTCTAGATCTCCACAATGTTGTAGTGAATAATGTCCCTTTTTTAGGACAGTCTAGTTTTGAGAGTGTAGGAGTAAGTCTCCTTAAGTATTCCTCGCTCATGGGGGTTTTTCCTTTACCCATCCTCCCACCCTGTAGGTTTCCACGTTAAATATGATTTTGAATCAAGTGTGACAACCCCTATAATCATCTTATCCTTTGGTAGTACCTAGTGTTGACGAGCATATTTCATCGTCTCTGTCAAGATCGTTAAAAACTGAAATATACCCCCCTCCTTCCAAATCGAGTATCACTCTAGATCGAGTACTTGAACCTTCTTTTCCTCCACCTAGTGAAAATATTCCTATTAGTAACCAGACGCCTAAAGGAGGAAAGAATAAGAGTTGTTGGAGAGAACGATGTTTGGGGGGGAGGTCTCTAGCCTCTAGACATAATGTTGGAGCAAAACCGCTATATTCTACCAAAGAAACTAGGGGAAAAATACCTCTAGAGAGACATGCTTCTAGGAGTGATCCTCTCTTGGGGGTCATTATGATTATAACGTAGTAGTTTATTCTGGAACGAGCTTAGTCTTTGTTATTTCTTGTGCTCATAAATACATGAGAATAGGTTACCAAGCTTAGTCTTTGTTCTTTCTCATGCTCGTTAAAACATGAGAATAGGTTACTGAGTATACTTTTATCTATTTTTCGAACTCATAAAAGCTATATGAAAAGATGAACTCTTTGGAGTCTCATTTAAGCTCTTTCCAGACTCCCTAAACATGAAAAGATTGTCAAGTGAGATTTCATCCTTTCACACTCGTTCAAAGGTTTGAAAGGGTGTCTATTGAGTGGTAGTTTATCTCTTTTTTGGCCTCGATGGACTAATTACAAAAAATAAACAATCTTGTCAAGCATGACTAGAAGAGTTCTCCCCTGTATTGTTCTACACATTTTTTTGGCTTGGGAGACTAAATTTATGAAAAAATCATCCATGGAGTCGTTTTTAAGTTCTTTTCAGACTCTCTAAATGTGAAAAACCACCGAGTTTACCTTCTTTGGGCTCATAAAACTATGCATCGAAAGACGTATGTGAGTCTAATCTCCAGGACCCATACAGGACCGAACCCCTTCTTCCTCAGGTTCATTAAACATATGTTGAGAGACTCATCTGAAGGATGAGCTATACTAAGCATATGTTATCCTCCTCAAGCTTGTTAAAAAATAAATAGGTACTCATCTATCTGGATGGGGGGGAAATTGAAGGAAGTGGGTCTAGCTTTTTGGAATTCTTTATGGAAGTTATTGTCACCCTTGAACATGGCACTTGTTTGCATCTCATCTTACAGTTGGGTAATCTACTTGTCTCTAATTCATACCAATTCCATGTGTCGTTATACTTTTTTGTTCCAGTCGAAAAGTGCTCTTATATCTGTCACCTTTTGCTGTTGGTACTCGTCAAGTCAATGCTACCAAGTCATTTGTCATGCCTCATCATGTTGAAGGGAAAGTTCACTTCAAACCATCCATCTATAGTATTACCAGTTTTCATTTCTTGTGTCATTCCATACTCATTTGATTCACCATATTACATCACTTTATTGCATCTCTTTCGTGTCGATGATGGGGGATACATCAAGGCCCTCCTTCTATGAGTCTTTTAATATCAACATTAGCACATCATCTGGGAATTAGACTTAGAAAACAATTAGTACCTTGGGACCTGCATGCCTCAATGGCAGGCCTCCTCACCTTCGACAGTAGCTTGACATCATTGACCTATGATCGAATGATTCCATGAATGTTTGACCTCAACTCATTTATTCACATTTGTTGGAATGCATTAGGGTACCTTGGGAGTCATTTTCATCATTGGTGATTTCCTTCACACTTGTTAATGGTATACATCAATTATCGGTAATCAAGTTGTTTCTACCATGTTTGACATCAAATCATCTATTCACATGGATAGATTTGTACCATGTCGAAATTAGGATGAAGACCCTGGGTTGGGAACTCACTCTATTTATCTATTTTTCCTARGATGTGATGGAGATCATTTGAGGATGTGACGCAGACCCCGAATCCTCAAAATCGAGGTCTGCACAGGATCATTCTAAATCTGCCCTCCTGAGTCTAATTGCCTCTTAGGTTCCTCCACAAGGAATCCTACACACACACAACAACAATGTTTTTCCACAAGTCCTTATGAGTATGCCCGTGTGAACCAGCACAAAGCACCACTCAACTTCCCTTGACCATAATAAAATGATCGCGCCCTTTTTTCCTTATCGGGACTTTTCCTTTTCGGGATTTCGGGTTTCGCGATTTCGCGAATCCTGTTGTCAAAGTTCTTGACCTTTCCACCTTCCGAAACCCGAAATGTCGATTTTCCCAAAATGCTTGGTCGCGTCCTCCTACACAGTTGTATCGCGTTTCGTGACTTCGGGAGTTCTGAAACAAGGAATCCCGACCTCTTGTATTCACAACCGTCGAAATGTCGAAACCCGAAATGTTCAACAAAAGACTGGCTTCTATCGAAACTTTCTTTTTCCTTTCGGGGTTGCGGACTTTGTGATTTTGCGAGTACTGATGTAAGGCTTTTGGCTCTCTAACCTCCATAAACCCAGAACTCCGAAACAATATCCCCAACAGGATCAACGACTATAAGTATCCCTTTGATCCAACGGCCCCATGTGATTTCAGACTTTCGGGTACCGGGAATCCAAGAATCTCGATCCAAGAACATTGTCCTCTCGGGTTCTCGAACAACGAAACACCGAATTTCCGAAACGCCACCTCACACTATTTTGTGTTTTGCAATTTCGGGGGTTCTCAGGTGAAGAGCCAAAATTATTCTCAACGGGAATGCCGAAATTTTGATTCCCAAAATGCCGAAATACCCTTCACAATATCCCAGATATCGCAACTTCAAAATTCTAAGTACAAGGGTCCAAGCTCCTTATCCTCAAGACTTCTGGTATTCTGAACCCTGAAATGTCAAAATGATTTTCTTTTCCCCGGGATTTCGTGAACCAGGAGTTCAAAACTCTCGATTTCAAATTACTGTCTCCTTGAGACCCTAGATCCTGAAATGTTGAAATGCCAAAACGCTCCTCCAAAGGTATTTCGCGTTTCACGATTTCAAAGCTTCTAATGTGGAGCACTCTACTCCCTGTCAACAAGAATGCCGAAATTCTGATTCCTGAAATAATCTGATGCTCCAGCAGATCATGATCAAAGGTCCATGTTGACTCCTATTACCAAAGTGATGGATTCATCCCTCCTTATCCACCTTGTAACTTCTCTGGATCTTACGGTTCTCGTGATTTCGGGAGTTCTCCTCGGAGAATTCCGACCGCTCGATTTCTTCCTTAACAGCTCCTTTGAAATGAACCAGTATTCTTATACTCGAACTCAAATCCTGTGAAATAACTTTGAATCCCCCCCTTTGAACACTTCAAAGGCATTAACCCTTCTGATGTTTTCTCTGACAACTTCAAATCACAAAAGAACTCCTGCATGCACACCTTGTGGAAATCCTTCAAGTACTTCTGGGTATTTGAACTCACGACTCTGTGCACTTCCTCTACAACAACAGTCCTTCAATCTCTCAACCTTAGTTGATAAGTCCTAAGGTCTTGACCAGCCTGCGCACACCTTGCATGGCTTCTGTGCTTGTCTTGCACTTCTTTTGAAACGAGAACAACGGTATCTCTCCTGAGCTTTCAAAGATAAACTCTGAGCCTTTGTCAACGCACTCCTTGCGGACGTTTCACTGCACTCCTTGCAGGAAATTCTCATTCAAGATGAGAAACAATTGAAACTCATTTCCTCTCTCTCTCTCAGATTTCAAACATTCAACATGAAATCATACATTCACAGTACTAAAGCAAATGCATAACAGATAGCATAAAACAACCATAAGCAAACCATTCAACATGTACAAACAGAAGTCAACATAACACCATGAATCTGAATTAAAGCTTCATATATTAATTCAAAACTCCTGTACATGAGTTCTTCTTCTCAATTCTCTGCTACAGTTCTCTTCTTCTCTATGCTAATGTGCCTCAATTGATCTAATTTTGATTGATACAATGATACAAAGATGAGGGTTTCTATAGTCGTTTTCCCTCCTGTTCCTAAAACTGTCTAATCTAGAATTTAAATCTACCTACTTTCATTAATTATGCATAAATGCCTCTACCTCCTACAGATGAGAGTGAATCGCTCATGATCTGTTTACAATATTCAAGTACGCTTCCCTTTAACCATTACATTAATGCTTCAAAAAAACATTTCCAAAACATGTAAAATGTATGTTTCACTTTCCAGCTGTCTTCTGCCTTCACGCTCGCTTGATTGCTTACGATGCTCCTGTATCAGGATGTAAAATATTTCATTACAATCATCATGCTAGAAAACTTACTAATATATACACTATCACATAGATCCACACTGTATTGATCTATGGCTATGTTTTGTCATCTCGTAGCTTCGTTGTGTATTTTATGTGGTTGCGATCAGTTCATGTCATGGAGTTATGGATCCAAATTGTATCTCTGGTGGCCATATACTTAATCAATATTCTCATGGATATGCAATGTATTGGTTAGCAGTCATGCTTTGATTCTTTTTGTATTCCGAGCATAGGTATGTCTGCCTTAGAAATAGACTATTATATATTAATACTATTTGATGATTGTTTGCAGCTTCTGCGAGGTTTTCCCACTCCAACACCCTTTCATTGAAGAATATGTAAAGTGTTTCAGCCATCAGTTTCTCTTCTAAACCTCACACTTTAGGGGGCATATGTTACACATCAAAATTTCATGCTTGAGTTTCGCACCCTAAGCGTCGCAAGTGTTGCAAAGTGACGTATGCACCTTGGTAAGTGTCACATGAATTGTCACAAGTGTCGTATGCACCTTCCCAAGTGTTACATTCACTTTGTTGAGTGTCACAACCCCTTCACTCCATGAAATACATTTTCCATGACCCCTAAGTCATATTGGAGGAAGAAACACATCATTTCAAGGTCAAAACACACCTTTTTCTTGGAAAAATCGACCTTTTTGAGGGCATTTATGAAGGGTGGCGCCCCTTTGACATGTTGGGAGAGGGCCACTTCATGGAATTCCACCCCATATCCATGTTAGGGGAGATTCACTATATAGGATTGCACCTGGTCTCTCCCTCTAGGGGAGCACCAATCTTGTTAGAGGGAAAAGGGGGATCCTCCACCTTACTCTATGAGCCAACTCTCTTTGGATGGGGTTGGTTATGTTTGACCCCCATGATATGGCTTCATCTTAGGATCTGATACAAACCTTAAGGATCCATATCCTCAACCATATCATTCTTTTTCTCACGGTGGTTGTGCCTCTCAAAGCCTATAAATTAGAGGCATTTCCAAGGTGAAGGGGGAAACAATAGAGGTATCAAACCTTTGATTTTGGAGGAAGCATCAACATTTTAAAGTCAAGATTCATGCAAGGGATGGATGAGAAGAAATTGGAGAAGTCTTGCATCATCAATAATGCTTTGTAAGTTCCTTCTTTGGATATCTAATTAATATCAACTTGGCATATTCCCTTCAAGTTCATGTTTTCTACATTTTCTTGTCTATTGTCGTTTCAGTCTTCATAAATAGATTTTCTTTGTCTAATAATTTAGAGTATAAAAAAGAGTTCCTTTTCTAGTCTTTGCAGGGTACCAATTTTGTTGAGGAGCTTGGAGATCAAGACTACAAATTGGAGCAGCGAGGACGAACATCACAACAAGGTGCACATCATTCTTCTTCTCTCTCTTGCTTGATTGATTCAGTTAGATCTATAGGGAAAGTAGTAACCACTTGTTATATTCTATATTTGGACCAAATATAGGGGTATTGGTCCCAAGGGGAGATTAGCCTTTCTACAGGGTAATATTTCTCACAACACACATGCCCATTTTTTCCACAGTACTAGCATATCTTCTTCTTTCGACTTCCACAGGATGCATATGTCTATCCCTTAGGTTCCTGGACATGGTATGCATGTTTCTGTGTAGAGGTATCAAACCATACTCTATCCCTGTGATCCATCTTTACCTTTCCCTTTAGAAAGTGACCTTGATGTTTACCACCAAGCTTTCCTTCTTAAAGTAGGGTGTTCTGATCAATAATCAAAAGAACACATAAAGCTTCAAAGTTGTAATCATTATCATCTTCCTTGTGTGTTTTTCAGTTGGTGTGGAAAGTCGACATGAACACATTGAATGGTGTTCTCAAATTCATTAGGACCATCTCAATGAGTTGTCCATCCTTCTTCTGATAGTTCTTTCCACATTTTCCCAATTTCAACTAGAGTTCCTTGACATGCGCCAAATAGTCCTCCATTCTCTCAAAGGAATGAGGATCAAGAGAGATTAACTCTTTCTCCAAATGCATGATGTGGTTCTTGTCGACTTAGTTGAACAAAAACTTTTATCTTCTTCCATAATTGATGAGGATAGTTGATTATACTGATATGAAACTAAATCTCCCGTGAGATATAGGTCATGATGACCCATACAACCTCATACTTCTTACCATAAACAACAAACTTTTCATGATCGTTTCTTGGATAGGGAATCACAACCTTTCTATACTACCACAGTCCTTTCCTCTTCAGTAGGGTTTCCATATCTGGTGCTCATATTGCATAATTTGATCTGTTTAGAACAATAGGATCAATCTTTGAATCCATCTTCAATATCTAGACAGAAAACTGATCTATTTCAATAAGTTCCAATCAACAAACCACTGGCCTAGAGTCAATCACACAATAGATCTAACTCGGAAAGGTTTGCATATAACAAGTCGAGGTTTTAAACCATCAACTCCAATATGATTTTTGGGAACATGGTGGAACATGAAATGAAACAAAAAATAAAGTATTGTAGATAATCGAAGACGATTTTTTTTTTTAAGAAGTATGGTGGTTTCTAAAGACATTGTTACAACACTTAAGTAGAGTGCAATATGATCAGAACATCATAGTGCATGTTGCACATGTTGATCGGCATGATATGTTGTACAAACTGCATGATGTAATGACCCATGGGGTTTGCTATTTATAGCTTCAAGATGTAACCAAATTCCACAAAATGTGGAAGATCTTGTCCACATGTAACCATTGGTTGTTAGAGTTGACTTCACCAAATCCTCGTTTTCGAGTCGACTCAAAGAGGATACTCGACCCGACCATCTACACATCCAATTCACAGTCGATTGTTTTTTTGGTCAATCCATAGCCTGACTATCTTCAATTGTTGGTCGACTTTCCAAATGATATGCACGTTGACTACTCAACCGACTTATGTAGTGTATTGGTCGATCATTTGACCGAATGTATCAAGGTATAGTTCGACCTATCAAAAAACTAAACTCATGAGATGTGTGATGAACCTTCAATGCTTGATGTTCCAATAGGAATAATGGTAGGGATGATACCCACAGGATATGAAATTTATGAAATTTAGTAGAATGGTGCCAACTATTGGATACCAAATCAATATTTTCTCCACATTGAATTCTTCTCAGAGATTGAATAATAATTGAGGAGTATCCTTACACTATATTATTATTAAATATATGTTGTAAATTGCAGGCCCTTCACTGGACCATAGAACTCCACTAAATTGTTTGTGGTTTTTCCCATATGTGAAGCAAATGTGAGAATAATATTACCATAATCATTTCTAAAGATTTAGCTTGTCCTTGTTGAACCAATATTACCTTTGAAATCTCCATCAATGTTTAGTTTAATGAAATTTTCTAGTGTCCTTGACCATATCTTAGGAGAAATTGGTTTGGTTTTGGGTTTAGGCAATATAGAGGCAAGATAATTCTACTTGAACTGCCAATTGAAGAAGATGTTTTTTTAATCACCTTGTAGCTTATCAATTCCCTCTAGCCATGGGAAGGAGGAAACTGATTCTCGAATGCTTTCTTGAATACCAAGCTAGATGTCTTCCCTTTTCTGATGGTGAGGATATCTAATTTTTCAAAGTCTAGATAATTCTTCCCCATGATCAATCATAGTGTTTAAAGAGAGCAGGTTCTCTAATCCCATATCATGTTAATTTATAGACACCCATTGAACAAGTGTCCAGTTGTTTCCTGTCTAGATCTACACATATGACATATTGAGGGTCCTTATAACCCTGTCTTGAGAATTATATCCCATGTAAAAAAAAATTCCCTATCAACAACCAAATAAAGGATGAGATCTTTGGYCAAATTTACRTKTTCCAAATATTTCTCTAGATTCTTACTTTCTGTAGTAGATTGTGTTTAGATTYACTRTTGTAGGCCTATTTTACTATGAAGTTCCAATTTCCTTAGGAAACCCATTTGAGGATATATGCTCTTGTATCTTTACAAATTAATCTATCTTTAAGGTGGTTATCCAAAATTCTCCTTGCTTCTCTAGATACTCCMTCAAGCTAACATTCACTTGATACTCATGTACAAAAATCCCCTTACTATTTTTCACTAGTGTTCAACCAATATCGGTTGACATGTTTCCATCCTTGGTCCATAAGAGAGGATTGTGCCTCCCAGATATTTGGTTTCTCTCCCATTCTAGACTCCTATTTCTAGGAATCATCTTGGAAGAGAGTGGATGTGCCATCCTTAAGTTACCATAAATAATGGTTTTGGACTATATATCTATTGTTCCAAGCATTGGTCCATATAAGTGAACCATGGAAAAAAACATCCATTCTAATGAGGTTTGTCTTGCAAATATTCTTTATATACTTGATTTTCCATATTTTGCACTATAGATCTCCCTTTCCCTTTACCCATTTCCACTTGGTTTTAGTAGAGATGGATTTTCTCATAGTAAAAGGGTATTTTATACCCGAACCTTATGCCCATTTGGGAAGGTAGATGGTATGCCATGCTACCAGAGGCCATTTGTATTCCCTAGAAGGACCTCGTAGAGGAAGGATCTTTGGAGGGAAAAAATGGATTTAAGAATCTTAGCAGGTGCAACCAAAATAGAAAAGAGATATAGAGGCATTGAATAAACAACATATTTGATAAGAGTAATCTTTCCAAGGAGGGATAAAAATATAAAGGTCCAGTAGTTAATATTGGATTCCAGTTTGTAAAGTAAGTCCTCCCAAGAATAATTCCTTAGGTTGTTGTAAATAAGAGAGGATCCTAAATATTAAAAGGGAAGGGAGCCTTTTTGGAAGCTCGAGATTCTAAGAATGTCGGATTGAACTCTCAAAGGGGTGTTAAAGAAGAAAATAATAGATTTGTTTTGATTGTTTTTTGCACCAAAGGGTAATATGAAGGTGTCTAGAATGAGTTTAAAGGCCTACGAGTCCATGTTGAAGGAGCCCCAAATAAAAAGGTGTCATCAAAGAATTGCAAATGAGAAAGGGGGTTGGTATTAAGAATCAACCTAATACCTTTTAAGAGGCCTCTTAACAGATTTAATTTGATACTTCTACCTAGATCTTTAATTGCTAGAATGAATAATAAGAGGGAGAGAGGATCACCTTTTCATATGCCTCTAGAGGGGTTGAAAGTGTCTTAAGGCGATCCATTCGGTAGAATTGAGAAAAAGGTAGAGGAAATAAATTTTTGAATCCAAAGGATCCAGTCTTAACAGAATTCAAAGGATTTCAAAACCTATTGAAGGAAAGTCCAACTTACTTGATCATAAGCTTTAGACATGTCCATATTCATCATCATACTTGGAGTTTTGTTGAATTTCAAGGAGTGGATGGCCTCATGAGATAGAATTATTCTATCTAGGATCTGTCTACCTTCCAGATATCCACCTTGTTCTTGAGACAATTTCTTCGTCGTGATGGACTTTAAATAGTTAGATATAATTTTGGTTATGATCTTGTAAGTGAAATCGCACAGGGAGATAGGTTATATGTCGTATTTTCACTTTAGTCCTTCAAAATTAGAGTGATAGATGTTGAATTGAAATCTTTAAGTATATTTCATCAAACTCTGGTACTTTCCACTACCTCCAAGACCTCCTTTCCTATCATAGTCAAGAAAGATTGAAAACACTCAATCATGAATCCATCCAGACATGGCGATTTATTTGGTGTCATTTCTAGAACTATTTGGGTTACCTATTCAAAGGATATAGTGAATAACTAACTTAAATTTTGTTTAGGGGAAAATAGGGTGGGGATTGAGTTGGTGATATTTTGTATGGTATCTTCATTGTCCTTTGTGGGCTTGAAGAGAATATAACTATAGTGGTTCCCATTTAATATCCTGATGTTTCTCCAAATTTTCCCCTATTATGGATTTGAGGTTAGAAATACGATTAGTGGTTTCATTGATTGACCATGGACTTGTGGAAAATCTTTGATTTTTTGTCACCTTCCTTGAGCCAACTGATTTAAAAATATTACACTTTGAAAATAAAATATTAGCATAAGTGAATGTATTGGTTATTTGTGGCCATTCATATATTGAATGTACTTTCCAATATTAGCAGAAGTGACCGCATACCTTGATTTACACTTTGATCAATCAAATTTAAGTGGGCTCCATTACACACACACATATCAAATAATAAAAATATATATATATATATATATAACTAACATATATATTAGATAACTTATATAACTAAGTAGTCATATGTTTGTCTCAAAGATTAAGCCATGCATGTATAAGTATGAACTAATTCGGAGTGTGAAATTGGGGGATGGCTCATTAAATCAATTATAGTTTCTTGATGGAATAAATTGTATATTTAGATATATTATAACAATGAATATATATATATATATATATATATATATATATATATAACAACAACAACAAACAAATATAACATAATACAACATAATACAATTGATTATAATAAAATCACCAATATAATATTATTATGTTATTAACTTAAATATAAAAATAGATATAATAATACTATATAACTAACTTACATATATAATAACAAATTATGTATAATATATAACAACTAGCTTAGTTTCATCTTAACTTCCTATCTATTGAGAGTCTAAAGGGATCAAATCTCTAGAGGTGTAAATATTTCCTCAAGTTTTACACTCTAAAAGAGGTTTACACCTGGAAATATTTGATCCTTCTAAGTGCTTGATAGATTCGAGGTTAAAATGGATATGATGACGATGATGTCGATTAACATCCACCAACACTGAATTGGTCTATCAGACCTTAAGAGGGTAAGGGATTACTTGAAATTATTTAGAATTTTGTTTTTGTGTTTGAAAAATATTAAAAGAATCTTTCCAAAATCACCATAGTTTTGTTGAGTTAAAAGGTTAGGAAGGTTGGTAGTGTGACAAATATTTTGAAATTGAGATATGATCTGGGTAAAGGCTAAATAGTCTAAGAGGAAATGCTTTTCATCTTTAATGCTCTTAATGTCACAAAGGTGGCACACTCTTTCATCCCAGAGAATTTTTTAAATTGACCAATGCCCAATTTCACCATGGAGCTCGTGAGAATTGGTTCTTATCTTAGCAATGCTTATTTTTTTCTTTGCACATGTCAAAACATAAAGATTAGGGTTGATTACCTCCTTGTAATATCCTAATTTTCTTTTTTCCTTAATTGATTATCATACCACATTTTCTCTTTAGATTTTGACTTAACTATATTTTTAATAGTATCCTTATTCTGCAAAATGGCCTCTTCCATGATTCGCTAATGGCTTAACCAAGACTAGGCATATTTATGCCATCCTCGCTTCAGTCGAAGGTTGTTACAACTGGAGTTTGAAGAAATTTTGGGAAGCCTCTTGTATTCCATGTTGTTTAACTCGTTCTTATACATTAGGTGTCTAGTCATAGTCGTGCTCTGAAGGGGGGAAAGGATTGCCTCTAAAAGGATGATAGGATAGGGCATATTTCCTTTAATTTTGAGGTTATAGGTTATAAAATTATTTTGGATTTTCTCTATATATATCCAAGATTATCGATAAATACTGCATCCCCAAACTTCTTAACCATATAGAATAACATGTGTAACCAATGTCTCAAAGAGGAGTTTATTCTTATCCCACATCCAGAGATCAACTATTTTACAACTATTTTCAAGCCCATAATAAGCTTTCCATCCTCCAATTATCATTTTCTCAATGCTATAGTTCAAGTTGAGCTTGCGATGAATATCGATTCCAATATTTTTGTATGAAGTCACTTCCTCCAAGTTGTTATTTTCATATACAAAGGTATCATCGGTGATCTTATTTGATTTAATGATCATAACTTTAGTCTTGTTAGTATTAACAGTCATACCCTCGATTTAATGATCATAACTTTAGTCTTGTTAGTATTCACAGTCATATCCATATTGGAGAAAAAATCGTTGAGGATCCTTAGTTGTTTTCTGAGATAGTGGGGACTCTTAGTCATAAGAACGATATCATTAGCATAAAGAAGAAGATTGATGACTATAGCAGTGACAACAGCGACGACACAACCTGCTTCTTTGAAACAATCTTCTAGCTTGTCAATGTAAATGTCAAAAAGGGTAGGGGACAAGGGACACCCTTTCTTGACTTCAATATTGTAGTTAATTTCTTTCGACGAGCCCTCAATGTTCTTAAATTTGGAAATAACACTCTCATACAACCTTATTGTTGCAACCCTCAACTTGAAAGACACTTTTATCTCTTTCAACCTATCCCAAAGTTTTTCATGGGAACCGTGTCAAAAACTTTTCTAAAGTCAACTAAACAACAAACAATAGAATATATGCATTTTTATTATTTGTATATTTACTTTGTCGACAAAATCAACAAAAGCTATGGAAGATACTCAAATCTTCAGTATGAATTAATTGTTTTCTTTACAAAGTGAAAATAGAATTAGTTGTTTTCTCTACAAAGTGAAGATAAAGATCCATCTCCTTGTTTCTATTGTTCTGCATTGTTAGGTGGCTAGGACTTAATTTAAAGAGACAAAAATGTTTCTTTATGACTAGAGATTTTCTTTGAAATTATTATTTTATGTGAATAATCATTCATCCTGCCCATCTTATACTTGATTTCATACTGATAAAGTCTCATTTTCTCATCAGGTTCTTGTCAAGCCTGCTCTATTTTGTACAACTATTGTGTTGAAAAATGTATAAAATAACCACTTATATCTATATATGGAGGAGCTAAAAATAAGTTATATGCAGGATCCTGAGAAGCAAATTGATGAGGCTACCAAGAGTGAATCTAATGCCCAGCCAGTGGGCTATTCTGACTAATAATTTTATTTAATGTGATGGACTACATTTCATTTTTTGGGTTGTGTTGCTGCAAACCTTTCAAATAAGGAGCCTGGTTGTTTTTTATCTTTTCCAAATTTGTTTTATTAATTTGGATGGGACTTATAAGTAACTAGAACATCACATAAGGCCTGTCATTGTATGTCCCCACAAGGGCATAGTAAAAATGAAAATACTAGTTCCCTATGCTATGTGCTAAGAGTATAAATTAACTATTACAATTAACATAAATAAGAAAAATAATAATGATACCATTTAAAAATATGAATAGTTACATAAGACTATTTTAACATAGGATGATATTATTAACATTTAGTGATTATAATATGATCCATTTATCTCGTGGCATGATGATGTATTTAGTGATTATAATATGATCCATTTATGTCGTGGCATGATGATGTGACATGAGGTGTGACTCCAATTTATTTGGTTATATATTACACATATTGTACATGCTTGGGGGATGTATATCCTCATTAAGTTTCTTGAAGCCTCTTTTGAAATCTCTATGAGACCTTCCAGTCCTTCATGTGCATCTTGCTCTCACTGAAACAGACTCTCAAAGTGTTTCTCCAAATCCTTTGATTGGGATTGCATTTTCTTATGTGTGGCCGGAAAGCACACTCTCATACTTTTTCTAGAGCTCTTTTTACCATATAAGTTCTCCCCCTTTCTTTTCCTCACCTAGTCTAATTATCTACTTACCTTCTACATGGTACTCATAATTAAACCATGTTTCTCATCCATGCAATGATTGTATTACAAACTCATTATCGTACCTTTATACAATTGGACTATAAGATAAGTACTTAAATTGTGCTCATTTCGATCCAATATAGAGCCATATTCAAAGTAGTGACTTGTAGAAGAGCGTATTGCAAAGGTTGCATGAGGGAAAGTTTGTAGCAGGGAAATTATGAAAGATATTATGGATGTGGTTGTAGAAAAACCCAAAGCATATCCATGAGAGAATAAGAAAACCATGTATTCAAGTTGAGGGAATGTTATTGTAAATCCTTAAAAAGCACATTTACTAGGTGTATAAGACAAAAGGAGGAAGACGTGGGTGCATATATCTAAAGTCTAGGATTACAATGGGTAGGGAGGCAAGTTACCAAGATACATAGGTATAATATGGGATCCATGGTTGTATGCACAATTGACTACACAATAATAAATCAAGCATGCAAAAATATGTAGCTTGCAGTTATGTTTTCCTTTTCTATTTTATAGTAATTGTGAGACATTGTTTTTCATTCATCGATCCAATGTATTTTACAATTAAAACAAAAATATCGGCATTGGTCATAACTACAAAATAACTATCAATTGGGTCTAGCTTGAGTATTTGAGAGGAACAACATTATCCTCCAAACCTATGATCAATTCCCACAAGTGGTATGTTGAGCTCTTAACGAATATATAATTGTATTGGCCTTGAGCCCTAAAGAATCTAGTTTACAAAAGAACCATCCTTGAAATGAGAGGAAGTAACTAATGGGTTTCCCAAGAACATGTATTTGATGAAAAAAATACAAAATGACCACCAAGAAACATTCTATAAATGTACAACATGCACATATATGGTTGCTAAATTTGATCAATTTTGTCAAAATGTTGCATGGTGGCCATTATTTACTATGGGAGTCTCGTATTTGTTGAATAATTTGTATGCAAAAAGTAGATATAATACCATGAAAGAAACAAGCACAACCATGGTTATGAGCACAAATAATATTTTTCTTTATCTCTTGAAGTCTTGCATTTCCTACAAATTAGATACCATTTAGAGTATATATGATACATGCACTCGAAAAATATAGTGAGCCATATTGTAGGTTATCAAGAAAAATATATGATTGTTGATTCAAGGTATGTAGATTGGAACCATATTGTAGGTTATCAAGAAAAAATATGATTGTTGATCCAAGGTATGTAGATTGTTTTCCTGAAATAACCTAGATCACTTACCTTTATGGCCCTTGAATCTCATTTTGCATTGAGGCCAGACTTGGTTATCCTCACTCTGCCCATCCTCATAGCATGATCCAAATTTTATTAGCAGAACGAAATGAACACAGATTATTATTATTATTGACACGGAGACACAATGAACAATCATAGAGATACAATAAAACTGGCTTCTATTCAATAAAGAAATATGTTGAAACTGTAAAATGCAGACTGAAAAACAAGCCTGCTAGAATGGTGGCGACTTATCTCCAAGAAGAGATGTGACGATTGTGCTCATTCGCAAGAAGATGAGTATAATGAGGCTCTAAAAGCCTTTTTACAACAAACATGAATTCCAAAACCCTAGACATCCAAAAACCTAACCCTAGGAGATGAAGCGCCAAAATTCATGTGGGCCCCGTTGGAGTAAGTTGGTACATCAACTTCCTAGGATCATAACTTTTGCATACAAACATTGTTTTAGGCACACAATATCCCATTGGAAAGGTTTATCTGAGGACTACACATTATGCCATCAAACTCTAACTATGTTTTCTATTTGATTGTGGAGACCCCTAAAAATGTTGTTTAGGGCCTCAAAACGACCTCAGAAGTTCAGTACCCGAAAACTAGGAAAAAACTTCCAAAATGAAAAAGTGTCAAGATGAGCGAGTTGGAATAGGTGGGTGGCCACTGATATCAACCTAGATCAATCCACCCCCATTAGGAAGAAATGGTCTCCATTGCGTTGAGTTCCCCCGTCAGATGAGAAAATTTATGTTGAATTTGGCCCCAGGTGAGCCACTTTCCTTGGTGCAGGAGCTGCCCTGCTTTCATAACCCGATAAAGTGGGATCCTCTGCTAGCGATTGCCCTTGACCTGTGTGTCCATCATCTTATCAGTGGATGCATGTTCCATGCAGTTAGGGTTGAGTTATATTGGTGTCAATTGTTCTTCTATCTCTGAGGTGTCCAATAATGGTGGAAAATATGGCTGAAGGAGATCCACATTGAACAATGAGTGCAAGCCAAGGAAGGGGGGAATGTTGAGCTCAAAAAAATTTTCATCCATAGCCTTGGTCATGGTTTAAGGCCCATAACGGAGTTGACAAAGCTTCCGATGGGGCCCTATAAGGCGTTTTTTCTACAAGTGCAACCAAAATTTGTCTCCCACCTGAAACTTGTGTGGCACTCGGTGTTGATCATGGCACTTCTTGTACTTGGCATTAGACTTTTGTAAAATATCTTAAACCTGTTGGCGGATGTGTTGGATGCACTCAATGAACCAGGTGGCTTTTTCAACTTCAGTTTGAGCATGGGACGAGTCTGCCTAGATAGCCGGAAGGGGTAGTGCAACATCCATGGGACCAAAAGGTTGAAATCCCAACCCCACTTGAAAAGCGATGTGGTCGGTTGAGCTATGTATGGCTCTGTTGTAGTTGTGCTAAACATGGGGAAGACTCTCATCCCATGTGTGGGGGTGTTTGGAATTGTACATGCGCAGGATATGCACGATCATCTGGTTTACGACCTCGGTTTGGCCATCCGTACCCCCAACTATCCCCTGCATAAACATCACTATGATTTTGGATTTTAACACACATAATGGATTCACCAAATCCTCTCCCTCACACAAATATAATGTAATCATATGACTAGTTACAGTCCGTATCATGCTCATTCATTGGTTCGCAACTCTTATGTTACGAGAAACGAGATATGGGTATGGTAAAGCAAACAAAAATTATTAGTTTCATACAAGTAATGTTTTCAATTTTTCTTTTTGATATATATGAAAAATAAAATCCACAAACTCTTCTACATTGACCCACTACCCTTTTTGTATGCCAAAAAAATCCACAGAGACTCTTTCAACATTGACCCACTACCCTTTCCATGTTTTTCGCTGCTTACAATGGCACCTCCATTTATTCCCGTGATAAGATAAGTTCCCACAAGGTTTTAAGACTTTGTTTTCGTCTATAATATGATTTCTTAAGTAATAGAGAAGACACAAGGCATGAGAACACAAGAACTTGGATAAAGAACAATCACAACAGAGTAGAGAAGAAAATACAATTATGGAATAAGAAAAAATTAAAAATAGCAAAGAAAGTTATGTGCAAATCCACATAAACTCTTTCAATCTTGACCCACTACCCTTTTCATATTCTTCGTTGCTTACACTAGCACCTCCATACTAAACCTGCTCACACTAAACATTTACTATGTAGAGGTGGAAAATTAGTAAATACTCATTGAGCTTTGCAAAATGTATAGATTCTTCTAAAAATACAGAAAATAAAGAGAAAATATCTCATTACAACATGCTCAAACATTTAGAAAAATGATATGTAGAAAGATACAACTTCCATGTATAAATACTTGTCAATTGATAGATTTATACCTCATAATTAGTGAATATGAACAAATCTTTTAACTCTAAGAACAAGCAACCAAATCAACTAAAACATTGATACATGAAAACATTACCAAAATCAAATAACCATTGAGATTAAATATGCATTTGAAATTTAGAAGCTAAAACTGGCTATACTGCAGAATATATAATTTAAAAAAAAAATAGAAATAATAGAAAATAATAAAACTGGCTATACTCCAGAATATATAAATTCTAAAAGATAGAAATAATAGAAAATAAAGAAAATGCCTCATTACAATACAAAATGCTTAGAGGTTTAGAAAATAGATATGTAGAAATATACTATTTATATGTAAACACGAAATCTGCATCAAAATTTCAGCTAAATATACCTTTTAATTAATGAATATGAACAAATCTTTTGACTCTATTAACAAGCAACCAAATCACATAGAAATTGACATAATAATTTCTTGATGAAAGGTATATATTGATCTTTAAGGTTGGTCAAATATCCCACAGAAATGGAGCAAAAGAAAAAATGTAAACAAATTCCAGTATATCAAATATATAAAAAAAAAAATATACTAAAACAACATAAAAATAAAGCAAATTTATATAGTCTCCATTAAAAACTGAAAATAGTTGATATCCCAATGACCCAGAAAAGAGAAGACGTAAGAAAAATGTTGACCTTGTTGTCCAAACAAGCATGCTCCTTACAATATCAAATGGGTTTAGCCAAAATGGTTGTGGGATGGATTGTTATCCTCCCCACCCAGGTTCTATTCCCATAAGTGACATGTTGAACTCGTAATGAGTACATTGTTGTAACAACTTTGAGCCATGTTGTTGACCTAGCCTTGTACCCTGAAAAATCTAGGGTCTACCTTTGATGCCATCCTCAAAATGAGGGGAAATGCACCGATTTCAATACATAAAATACCATATATGAAAGTACACAACAAAGCCTAAAACTAATAACAAAAAAATAAATCACAACTGACTAATCTACAGCATAAAACAAACATGTGGATGGATTATTAAAAAAAGAATTACCATTAACCTATTCTACTTTAGCTCCCATCAAAGCAGAAAAGAATCTAAATGTAAATAGTGTTTATTATCTAAATGTGTTTATACATAAAGATATGGCCGTGAAAACATCATCAAAATAATGAAATTATGGGAATGAAAGAAACAAAGTATATTTAGAAACTCAAAAAATACCACCAATTTCAATAAATAAAATCCATATAAAACCAAGTAATTTCAATAGATAAAATCTCTATAAAACCAAGTAATAGGGTGTATATTCCCTCAAGTTAAAGGTTTCTTAAATAAAGCAAGAAAATTCTAATACAAAAAACACATATATAATAGATCTTAAATATAAGAAATAAAATCATCTTGCTATTTGTATATTAAATTTCAATGCCTGAAACTAATAACAACAAAAATAAACTATGCCTATATCATAGAAAAATATCAAATAAGAATTTACCATCAACCTATTGTGCTTTAACTAACTCCCATCAAAGCGACTTTAAATGTCAGTAACACTCATAGATAAGAATAAAATAAATTATGCCTATAACATAGAAAAATATCAAATAAGAATTTACCATCAGCCTATTGTGCTTTAGCTCCCATCAAAACAAAAACAACTCTAAATGGAAGTAGCATATTGTGCTTTAGCTCTCATCAAAGCATAAACAACTCTAAATGGAAGTAGCACTCATACGTAAGGACACTCATATGTAAGGATATGGCCTCTTACATGCCATAGCAGAAATGGTATAGAGATAATTTTACCTCAATTGGGTTTTGGCCACACATGCACACCAAATTCATAAAGTTTAATTCCTCAAACAAATATAATAGAAGAATATTCTTTCAAACAAAAAAAATGCCTTCAAAAGTGAAAAATAAGCACTTTTTCTCTCGAAGCAGCCAACATCCATTGAAATTAATTATAAATTTAATATGATATTTGATATTTTCTCTCAAAGCGGCCAACACCCATTGAAACTAATTATAAATTCAATATGATACCTAAAGGATGAATAAGACCACATTAGAGAATGAAAAATTGAAGCACCCAAAACATGAAATAAAATAAATAAAGAGAAAATATGGAAAATAAAGAGAAAATTCCCACCCATTACTATTACAATTACATCATACACATTGAATTATTACCCATATGCAATAATATTGGATTATTACCTTTATGCATTAAGGCATCCCAACTTCCATATTATTACCCTTATGCATTACATATTGGATTATTACCCTTATGCATTAAGGCATTCCAACTTCCATACAACAAGAATGGATTATTACCCTTATGCATTAAGGCATTCCAACTTTCATACAACAAGAAACGTGAATAGCATCCACCACATAAAAATAAAAACATTTATTAAATTGTAATATGTAGTAACTATACATATTACATGTAATATTTAGTAACTACATATTACATACACATATTGGATTATTATCCTTATGCATTACATATTGGATTATTACCCTTATGCATTAAGGCATCCCAACTTCCATACAAGAAGAAACGTGAATAACATCCACTACATAAAAATAAAAACATCTAACTTCCATACAAGAAGAAACATGAATAACATCCACTACATAAAAATAAAAACATCTATCTAATGAAACAATGGGCCTTCCATGATTTCCCTTCAAAGATTTTAATGTAGGAATAAATAGAAACATCTATCAAAATGAAACAATGGGCCGTGAATAACATCCACCACATAAAAATAAAAACATCTATCTAATGAAACAATGGGCCTTCCATGATCTCCCTTCAAAGATTTTGATGTAGGAATAAATAGAAACATCTATCAAAATGAAACAATGGGCCTTCTATTATTGTCCTTCAGAGATTTTGAGGTATACTTCTATTATTGTCCTTCAGAGATTTTGATGTGAGAATGTCTTGATGTGTAGGTATACAAAAGAATGTCCTTTGGAGATTTTGATGTGTAGGTATACAAAAAAGGTAGTGGGTGAAAAATATTTTATCCAAATAAATATCAATGATACACTCAAGAATCAAACCAACAACTAAAACATACACACAATAAACAATTACTATCCAAAAGTAGGAAAATACCCATTGAGACTAAGTATGAATCACATATTGAGAAGTTGAAAGAGACTTACTGCAAAGTATTTGATTCTTTCTTCTAAAATACTGAAAACAAACAAAGGCCTTGTTACAACTTATTTAGGAGTTTGAGAAAATACGCAAGTAGCAGGATAACATTACAATGTAGAAATACTTGGAAATTGATAGGTTGCTTATGAGTGAAAATATGTTTTCATGAAAACATCGAACTTGCATATAATTTTCAATTAATATAATTGAAACCTCATAATGAATACATAAAAACAAACAACTAAATATAAAATAGGTTGATACAAATCTGGAATGTGAAAATTGTGATTTTTTATTATCAAAAGATAGATACAAAATATGCATGTTCTTTAAGACAATAAAGCATGCAGTATAGATTATTTCTTCTAAAATACTGAAAACAAACAAAGGCCTTGTTACAACTTGTTTAGGAGTTTGAGAAAATACACAAGCAGCAGGATAACATTACAACTTGTTTAGGAGTTTGAGAAAATACACAAGTAGCAGGATAACATTACAAGTAGTATAGATTATTTCTTCTAAAATACTGAAAACAAACAAAGGCCTTGTTACAACTTGTTTAGGAGTTTGAGAAAATACACAAGTAGCAGGATAACATTACAAGTAGCAGGATAACATTACAATGTAGAAATACCTGCAAATTGATAGGTTGCTTATAAGTGGAAATATGTTTTCATGAAAACATCGAACTTGCATAGAATTTTCAGTTTTCAACTAATATAATCAAAACCTCATAATGAATACATAAAAACAAACAACTAAATACAAAATAGGTTGATACAAATCTGAAGTATGAAAATTGTGAATTTTTGTTATCATAAGATAAATACAAAATATGCATGTTCGTTAAGAAAATAAAGCATGCATGTTCTTTAAGACAATAAAGCATCGCTCTAGGATTCCTCCATATGCATGTTCTTTAAGACAATAAAGCATCGCTCTAGGATTCCTCCATCTTGTTGAATATCCTTTAAGACAATAAAGGATAGCTATAGGATTCCTCCATATGCATGTTCTTTAAGATAATAAAGCATCGCTCTAGGATTATTCCTCCATCTTGTTGAATATCCTTTATGACAATAATGCATAGCTCTAGGATTCTCCATATGTATGTTCTTTAAGACAATAAAGCATTGTTCTAGGATTCCTCCATCTTGTTGAATATCCTTTAAGACAATAAAGCATAGTTCTAGGATTCCTTCATACGCATGTTTTTCTTTAAGAAAATAAAGCATCGCTCTAGGATTCCTCCATCTTGTTGAAAATGGAAGAAGAAACTGGGAAAAACAAAAGCAGTTGTAGCAAGTTTAGAAAATAGACAAGTAGCCATTAGGTAAATATGCTATCATGGAAACATATGTAAATATGCTATCATGGAAACATCAAACTTGCATCAAATTTTCGACTAAACATAAACCTCATAATGAACACATAAGCGCACAAACAACTAAATACAAAAGAAACTGATACATAAAAACATTACCAAATCTCTATACATCCAGCTCTGACTCTACAAATTTTGGTCCTTGTTCGTGCATCTCAAACATTGAACTTCAAGACCCCACTGCTGAAAGCATTGAAGCGGGAAATCCATCTTTATACAAGTTCTCATACAAGGTAAAAACAAACACTGAACTTCAGGACCCCACTGCTGAAAGCATTGAAGCGGGAAATCCATCTTTATACAAGTTCTCGTACAAGGTAAAAACATGTCCTCCTACACTTATGAAGAGCAGGGTAGGTGAAATAGGTCTTTTTATCAAAAGACATGAAAAATGTGCATGTTCTTTAAGACAATAAAGCATCGCTCTAGGATTCCTCTGTGTTATTGAATACATAACAAAGAAACCGGGCAAAACAAAAAGCACCTACAGAAATTGCAGAACACAAAAACAAAATACATCAAAAAGACTGAACTTCAGGACCCCACTGCTGAAAGCATTGAAGTGGAAAATCCATCTTTATACAAGTTCTCGTACAAGGTAAAAATAGGTCCTCCTACGCTTATGAAGAGCAGGGTAGGTGAAATAGGTCCTTTTATCAAAAGACATGAAAAATGTGCATGTTCTTTAAGACAATAAAGCATCGCTCTAGGATTCCTCTGTGTTATTGAATACATAACAAAGAAACTGGGCAAAACAAAAAGCACCTACAGAAAATGCAGAATACAAAAACAAAATACATCAAAAAGACTAAAGCAAGCACTAAACATGAGGGTGAGGGTAGGGGTGAGGGGTTTAATAGAGAAAACATAATATAATATTATATTATGTTTTCTCTATTAAACCAACCCCACCAATAGAAAATCTAGGTATTCATTTATATTTATAAAACAAGCACTAAAACAATAGAAAATCTAGGTATTCATTTATATTTATAAAGCAAGCACTAAAACAATAATAGAAAATATAAGTATTCATTTATATAAAATCTAGGTATTCATTTATATTTATAAAACAAGCACTAAAACAATAGAAAGTCTAGGTATTCATTTATATTTATAAAGCAAGCACTAAAACAATAGAAAATCTAAGTATCCATTTATAGAAAATCTAGGTATTCATTTATATTTATAAAACAAGCACTAAAACAATAGAAAATCTAGGTATTCATTTATATTTATAAAGCAAGCACTAAAACAATAGAAAATCTAAGTATTCATTTATAGAAAATCTAGGTATTCATTTATATTTATAAAATGAGCACTAAAACAATAGAAAATCTAGGCATTCATTTATATTTATAAAACGAGCACTAAAACAATAGAAAATCTAGGTATTCATTTATATTTATAAAGCAAGCACTAAAACAATAGAAAATCTAAGTATTCATTTATAGAAAATCTAGGTATTCATTTCTATTTATAAAACAAGAACTAAAACAATAGAAAATCTAGGTATTCATTTATATTTATAAATCAAGCACTAAAACAATGGAAAATCTAAGTATTCATTTATATTTATAACTTGGGATTGAACACAAAAAAATACATCAAAGACTAAAGCAAGCACTAAGCACTAAACATGAGGTTGAGGGTGGGGGTGGAAGTTTAATAGAGAAAATATAATATAATATTATATTTTTTCTATTAAACCCCCCAAAACATGAGGGTGGCGTGGGGGTTTAATAGAGAAAATATAATATAATATTATGTTTTCTCTATTAAACCCCCCAAAACATGAGGGTGGCGTGGAAGTTTAATAGAGAAAATATAATATAATATTATGTTTTCTCTATTAAACCCCCCAAAACATGAGGGTGGCGTGGGGGTTTAATAGAGAAAATATAATATAATATTATGTTTTCTCTATTAAACCCCCCAAAACATGATATTATGTTTTCTCTATTAAACCCCCAAAACATGAGGGTGGCGTGGGGGTTTAATAGAAAAAATATAATATAATATTATGTTTTCTCTATTAAACCCCCCAAAACATGAGGGTGGCGTGGGGGTTTAATAGAGAAAATATAATATAATATTATGTTTTCTCTATTAAACCCCCGAATAAAAAATCTAGATATTCATTTAGAAAATCAAAGTATTCATTTATGTTTATAAATCAAAYACTAAAACAATAGAAAATTTAGGTATTCATATATATTTATAAAGCAAACACTAAAACAATAGAAAATTTAGGTATTCATTTATGTTTATAAAGCAAACACTAAAACAATAAAAAATTTAGGTATTCATGTATATTTATAAAGCAAACACTAAAACAATAGAAAATTTAGGTATTCATTTATGTTTATAAAGCAAACACTAAAACAATAAAAAATTTAGGTGTTCATGTATATTTATAAAGCAAACACTAAAACAATAGAAAATTTAGATATTCATTTATATTTATAAAGAAAGCACTAAAACAATAGAAAATTAAGATATTCATTTATATTTATAACTTGCAGTCGAACGAACTCAATGTATTTAGAAACTCCTTGAAATGAAAAACTACAATCAATTCCAACACATAGAAACCCAGTTATCGAATTAATAACAATGGTTATGCCTTGTCATATCC
>JASDQU010790092.1:28820-39690 GCA_032191745.1 Picea mariana | reverse complement strand
TTCAGCGAATATTCATAGCAGGGAACCGAACTCAAAACCTGGCAAGAGAAGAAGAAGAACTAATAGCAAACCTGGAAGCCTGTAGAGAACAGGAAGAAATCCTTTGGAGGCAAAAGTCAAGGGTCCAATGGCTTAAAGAAGGGGAGCGTAACACAAATTTCTTCCATAGGGCAATGACACATCGCAGATACATCAATCGCATCACTCAGTTGGAGGATGATCAAGGCACCCCGATAAGAGACCATGATCAAATAGCGGAAGAGCTCAACTTCTTCTATCAAGATCTCCTCACAGAGACCAACGTAAACAGGAAAGAGGCCATCCAAAAAGTTACCCGGCACATTCCTCGACTGATTAATTCGGAACAGAATACAGCACTGATGAGGCCTATCACTCAGTCCGAGGTGAACTTAGCTGTAAAGGACATGCCCCCTGGTAAGGCACCAGGCCCTGATGGCTTCACAACAGACTTCTTCCACTACTGTTGGGACATGATCAAGGAGGAGGTCTGGATGGTCGTAGAAGAATCCCGAACATCTGGTCAGGTTCTTCCGGCCTTAAATGTGACCTTTATCACTCTTATTCCCAAGGAGGAGCGAGCCACTCACCCGAGACAGTTCAGACCAATTTCCCTCTGCAATGTCATTTATAAAATAATCACAAAGGTCATTGCCAATCGCCTTAAGCCTCTCCTGCCAACCGTCATCTCCAACGAGCAATCCGGCTATGTGGAGGGCAGACAAATCATGGACAGCGTCATATTAGCAAATGAGGTCATCCACTCCTTAAAGACTAGCAAAATACCAGGTATGCTTATCAAACTTGATCTCTCAAAAGCTTTTGACAGACTAAGCTGGCAATATATGCGGTCGGTCCTGGAATCTTTCGGCTTCTCTAGCCTCTAGATCGATTGGATACTTAAGCTCACCTCCTCCTCCTTTTTTTCAATCCTTGTCAATGGCACTCCTTCCCGGCCCTTTTGCTCCACCAGAGGTATAAGGCAAGGAGATCCTCTCTCCCCCTTCCTCTTTATTATCATGGCAGAGGGCTTAGGCCGCTATCTCAAAGAGGCGGTTCTTGAAGGCTCTCTTGATGGGCTGCCGCTCTATAACCTGCATCCAGCGCCTTCACACAGCCAATTTGTAGACGATACTCTCCTCATGAACACGCCCATTGTTAGGGAAGCCACCAAGCTTAACTCAATCCTCTCTGACTTCTCGGATGCCTCTGGAATGTTGCTCAACCTGGACAAATCAAAGCTTTACTTCTTCAACACGCCGGTCTCGGTTCAGGCTCACCTCTCTAGACTTCTTGGCATTGCTAGAAGCTCTCTCCCTTCCACTTATCTGGGCATTCCCTTAACTGGAGAGTCAACGAGGTCCATCTCTTGGGATAGCTTGTTATTATCTATTTCCAACAGACTACACAATTGGACCTTTAGACCATTGAATATCGCTGCTCGACTAGTTCTCCTCAAGTCAGTTCTTCAAGCTCTGCCCACCTACTTGTTTACAGCTTTGGCAGTGCCCAGCTCGGTCATCAAGGCCATCAGAAACCTCCAACGTAATTTCCTGTGGAAAGGAAACCAGAACAACAAGAAATGGGCTTTAGTTGGATGGGAGAATCTCTGCAAACCCAAAAATTTAGGAGGGCTGGGCATCCGAGACCCGGGAATAATGAACCAAGTCATGGGAGACAAGATTTGGTGGAGATGGCTGAAGCATCCGCAAGATCTCTGGGCGCAGCTTTGGAAACAAAAGTACGCCCCAAATGTACCATCCAACCAATTAATAAGATTCAATGAATCGATGCAAGGATCCAATATTTGGAATACAGCATGGCGAAACCGGCCCCTGATACAGAAGCACGCTTTTTGGGAGGTAAAGAATGGCGAAAGTGCACTTTTTTGGCAGGATTCATGGCAACAGTTGCCTCCCCTTGATGATATGGAAAGCCTCCACACAATCAAGCTTAAACTACAGCAAAACAGACTACACACAGTCAAGGATTATTGGATCCCAACTCCAGAAAGGCAACCATGGCGAAAATGGAAAATCAGCAGAACTGACCTTCAGATTAGGGAGGAAATTGACCTTCTACCGTGGCAGGACTGCATGCAACACCGAAAGATTCCACGTAAAGAAGGATCGGATGTGCTTAGATGGGGCCACTCCACCTCGGGCATCTTCTCGGTCAAAGAGGCTTATCATTTACAGGGTAATCCTCTAAATTAGATACCTGATCCCATTTGGAGCAAAATCTGGCAACCTTTCCTATGGCCGAAGGTTTCATTTTTTCTTTGGCTCACGGCCCAAAATCGTATCCTCACATGGGACAATCTCAGAAAGAGAGGATTTACAGGGCCCTCTCGGTGCACTCTCTGTCAACACAACGAGGAAACCATGGAACATCTCCTCAACACTTGTCACTACAGCCATCAGGTCTGGGATTAGGGAGCTCAAGCCATGCGACGATCCCAGAGAAATCGTGATAGCATTCGGGACACTTTAGTAAATTGGGAAACAATTTCTTTCCACAATCCAATCCTCCAGCGCATCTGGCAACTGCTACCGGGCTTTATACTCTGGTCAATTTGGAAGGAAAGAAACAAAAGGATATTCAACTCCAAGCAGTCCCCCTCCCTCACTACTTGGGAAAGGGTCAAACGGCTCATCCGTGAAACCATACAATGCAAGGCCTGGCCCCTTGAAGATACGCAGTGCAAACCCGAGGAGAAGTTCATTCTGGATGGCTGGAGCTTGCAATTGCGCACACAGCCTCAAGGGAAGACCAACTTTGGAAGGGTCAACAGTCCCACGATTTGGACCCCACCCCCCCCTGAGTTCCTAAAGCTCAACTTCGATGGGGCCTCTAGGGGAAACCCAGGACCCGCCGATTTTGGGGCAGTTCTTCGGAACCATTTGGGCAAAATTATTCATATTCTAGCTAGATTTATGGGTGAAACTACGAACAATGTGGCGGAGCTCACCAGTCTAATAAGAGGCCTCCAAGTCGTTGTTCATCATCAGTATCATCGGTTAATTATAGAAGGAGACTCCTTGGTAATAATTAAACTCATCTCCAAAAGCCTTCACGACTTGCCCCCCTGGCGGATCTCCCCCAGCTGGAGACTATCTGAACTATTGGAGGACTTCGAAGTTCTCACCAATTCCAATCTCATTCTAATCCCTTCTCATGTTAAGCGAGAGGCTAATAAGGTTGCGGATCACCTGGCTAATATAGGAATTGATGAAAAGGAAGATCTTATACATTGGCAGGCCCAAATCTCCGAAGAAACAGATCTTTCCAGGAGATGCAGAGACCTTGCATGTAGAGATTTCATAGCCCCGGATGGGGTGCCACATGGCCATGGGGAGACAGCTGGAGGCGCACTTGGCCTCGGCTTAAATGCCGAGGGCCACCACCCACAAACCAATATTTACGATGGGGGACGGCCTCTACAACAAATTTAAGTTGATGGTACGCCCCCCTCGCGCGTTCATTCACAGCGCACTCGGGACGGGAGAGGATAAGTGTTGGCAAATGATTTCGGTCTATGGTTATATGAATTCCTCCACGACAGTGAAGAGCAGGGCGGCACCTGCTTCGGCTCCAATTCTCGTTGGATTGCTATGGTGCAGCCCTGTTTCTATAGTGCTCAGACTCTTAGCATTATCGGGGGGTCCTTTGACGTTTGATTTAAAACAGGGTAAGCCTGTCTGTGCCCTGCAACTCAATTCAATTGTGTCTTGGCGCATCTGTCTTTTACGGTACTCGTTCCACTCGCTCCCCATGGTTAGGAAAAGAGGTAGACCGCGCCGTGGCGCGGCCTGGGATGCTCGCAAAGCTCAAAGGCGTCGGAGGGAGTAGCTGGAGCGGGCCTTGGCTCTGGCGACCTCCATCATCAGGAAAAAAGCAAAGGAAGAGAAGCGGGCGCTCCTCGCCACCATAGCTGAACCACGCGTCGGTTGCAGTAGAGACAAGCAGGATGCTGGCTTGGAGGGAATTTCTCCACCCTGCATTGTGGAGGAAGACCCGACCTTGGAGGATTTGACACTCGTGGTAAGGAATGAGGCGACTCCTCAGGAGAAGTGCACCTCCACTCCGGTTCAAGACGACTACATCCCCGACTGTCTCGTGGAAGAAATTCCATGGCCGGGTGATGACAATGTTAGCAGCCATGATTCTCAGGTGAAGAAAGCTGGAGAGGTGGGGGCTACGATGGCTGAGGAGCAGCGAGAGGGCGAAGTTGGTGGGGAAGCGGCGACGGGCACAGTGGACTCGAGTGGCAGCTTGCATGGGTCCCTTCTCCGGAATGAACACCTGGCTCTTATATTTGACCTTCGCGGCCACTTGTCCGATTTGGAGCTCCAGGTGTGCACCATGGGACAGAGCATGGACATGCTTCTTGACGCTTTCTCCAACGCGCCAGCTAAGCGAAAATGCCCCCTCTGCGCGCAAGCTTTTTCCCTCCCGACTGGGTTCATGTGGCAAAAGGACGAGGACGACAGACCACCTGGCAGACCACCTGGCACATAGGTTTTTATGCTCTTGGTTCCTAGTTTACTTTGTTACTGTTTTATGTATCTTTGTTACTGTTTTATGTATCTTTGGACTGTAGGCATCTGTCCTGGTTTCCTTCGGGCAGGACAGATGCTACAATGTTTATGCTCTATTTTGCTACTTGGTTTTACATTTTATCATGCTACTCTGTTTTACCTATGCTGGTTTCCGAATCTCGACAGCATTTTTGGTAATTTCAGGCATACTTCTCTGTACATTTTGCAAAAGTTTTTTGCCTCCATAATATAGCAGGGTCTACCCCTTTTTTATTTAAAAAAAAAAAAAAACAATGGACCTTCCATGATTTCCCTTCAAAGATTTTGATGTAGGAATAAATAGAAACATCTATCAAAATGAAACAATGGGCCTTCTATTATTGTCCTATTATTGTCCATCAAAGATTTTGAGGTATACTTCTATTATTGTCCTTAAGAGATTTTGATGTGTAGGTATACAAAAGAATGTCTTGATGTGTAGGTATACAAAAGAAGGTAGTGGGTGAAAAATATTTTATCCAAATAAATATCAATGATATACTCAAGAGTCAAACCAACAACTAAAACATACACACAATAAACAATTACTATCCAAAAGTAGGAAAATACCCATTGAGACCAAGTATGAATCACATATTGAGAAGTTGAGAAATTGAAAGAGACTATACTGCAAAGTATTGATTCTTTCTTCTAAAATACTAAAAACAAACAAAGGCCTTGTTACAACTTATTTAGGAGTTTGAGAAAATACGCAAGTGGCAGGATAACATTACAATGTAGAAATACTTGGAAATTGATAGGTTGCTTATGAGTGGAAATATGTTTTCATGAAAACATCGAACTTGCATAGAATTTTCAATTAATATAATTGAAACCTCATAATGAATACATAAAAACAAACAACTAAATATAAAATAGGTTGATACAAATCTGGAATATGAAAATTGTAAATTTTTGTTATCAAAAGATAGATACAAAATATGCATGTTCTTTAAGACAATAAAGCATGCAGTATAGATTATTTCTTCTAAAATACTGAAAACAAACAAAGGCCTTGTTACAACTTGTTTAGGAGTTTGAGAAAATACACAAGTAGCAGGATAACATTACAATGTAGAAATACTTGCAAATTGATAGGTTGCTTATGAGTGGAAATATGAAATATGTTTTCATGAAAACATCAAACTTACATAGAATTTTCAATTAATATAATCGAAACCTCATAATGAATACATAAAAACAAACAACTAAATACAAAATAGATTTGATTATACAAAATAGATTGATACAAATCTGAAGTATGAAAATTGTGAATTTTTGTTATCAGAAGATAAATACAAAAAATGCATGTTCTTTAAGACAATAAAGCATCGCTCTAGGATTCCTCCATATGCATCTTCTTTAAGACAATAAAGCATCGCTCTAGGATTCCTCCATCTTGATGAATATCCTTTAAGACAATAAAGCATAGCTCTAGGATTCCTCCATATGCATGTTCTTTAAGATAATAAAGCATCGCTTTAGGATTATTCCTCCATCTTGTTGAATATCCTTTATGACAATAATGCATAGCTCTAGGATTCCTCCATATGCATGTTCTTTAAGACAATAAAGCATTGCTCTAGGATTCCTCCATCCTTTATGACAATAATGCATAGCTCTAGGATTCCTCCATATGCATGTTCTTTAAGACAATAAAGCATTGCTCTAGGATTCCTCCATCCTTTATGACAATAATGCATAGCTCTAGGATTCCTCCATATGCATGTTCTTTAAGACAATAAAGCATTGCTCTAGGATTCCTCCATCTTGTTGAATATTGAATATCCTTTAAGACAATAAAGCATAGTTCTAGGATTCCTTCATATGCATGTTCTTTAAGACAATAAAGCATCGCTCTAGGATTCCTCCATCTTGTTGAATATGGAAGAAGAAACTGGGAAAAACAAAAGTAGTTATAGCAAGTTTAGAAAATAGACAAGTAACCATTAGGTAAATATGCTATCATGGAAACATAGGTAAATATGCTATCATGGAAACATCAAACTTGCATCAAATTTTCAACTAAACATAAACCTCATAAACACATACGCGCACAAACAACTAAATACAAAAGAAACTGATACATAAAAACATTACCAAATCTCTATACATCCAGCTCTGACTCTACAAATTTTGGTCCTTGTTCGTGCATCTCAAACACTGAACTTCAAGATCCCACTGCCGAAAGCATTGAAGCGGGAAATCCATCTTTATACAAGTTCTCATACAAGGTAAAATCAAACACTGACCTTCAGGACCCCACTGCTGAAAGCATTGAAGCGAGAAATCCATCTTTATACAAGTTCTCGTACAAGGTAAAAACAGGTCCTCCTACGCTTATGAAGAGCAGGGTAGTGGAAATAGGTCTTTTTATCAAAAGACATGAAAAATGTGCATGTTCTTTAAGACAATAGAGCATCGCTCTAGGATTCCTCTGTGTTATTGCATACATAACAAAGAAACCGGGCAAACCAAAAAGCACCTACAGAAATTGCAGAATACAAAAACAAAATACATCAAAAAGACTGAACTTCAGGCCCCCACTACTGAAAGCATTGAAGCGGGAAATCCATCTTTATACAAGTTCTCGTACAAGGTAAAAACAGGTCCTCCTACGCTTATGAAAAGCAGGGTAGGTGAAATAGGTCTTTTTATCAAAAGACGTGAAAAATGTGCATGTTCTTTAAGACAATAAAGCATCGCTCTAGGATTTCTATGTGTTATTGAATACATAACAAAGAAACCGGGCAAAACAAAAAGCACCTACAAAAATTGAAGAATACAAAAACAAAATACATCAAAAAGACTAAAGCAAGCACTAAACATGATGGTGAGGGTAGGGGTGAGGGGTTTAATAGAGAAAACATAATATAATATTATATTATGTTTTCTCTATTAAACCAACCCCACCAATAGAAAATCTAAGTATTCATTTATATTTATAAAACAAGCATTAAAACAATAGAAAATCTAGGTATTCATTTATATTTATAAAGCAAGCACTAAAACAATAGAAAATCTAAGTATTCATTTATAGAAAATCTAGGTATTCATTTATATTTATAAAACAAGCACTAAAACAATAGAAAATCTAGGTATTCATTTATATTTATAAAGCAAGCACTAAAACAATAGAAAATCTAAGTATTCATTTATATTTATAACTTGGGGTCGAACACAAAAAAATACATCAAAGACTAAAGTATTTATAAAGCAAGCACTAAAACAATAGAAAATCTAAGTATTCATTTATATTTATARCTTGGGGTCGAACACAAAAAAATACATCAAAGACTAAAGCAAGCACTAAGCACTAAACATGAGGGTGAGGGTGGGGGTTTAATAGAGAAAATATAATATAATATTATGTTTTCTCTATTAAACCCCCATGAGGGTGGCGTGGGGGTTTAATAGAGAAAATATAATATAATATTATGTTTTCTCTATTAAACCCCCCAATAAAAAATCAAGGTATTCATTTAGAAAATCTAGATATTCATTTATTGGTGGCATGGGAGTTTAATAGAGAAAATATAATATAATATTATGTTTTCTCTATTAAACCCCCCAATAGAAAATCTAAGTATTCATTTAGAAAATCTAGGTATTCATTTATATTTATAAAGCAAACACTAAAACAATAGAAAATTTAGGTATTCATTTATATTTATAAAGCAAAAACTAAAACAATAAAAAATTTAGGTATTCATTTATATTTATAAAGCAAGCACTAAAACAATAGAAAATTTAGGTATTCATTTATATTTATAACTTGCAGTCGAACGAACTCAATGTATTTAKAAACTCCTTGAAATGAAAAACTACAATCAATTCCAACACATAGAAACCCAGTTACCRAATTAATAACAATGGTTATGCCTTGTCATATCCCCATTATTAGGGGTTTCTCTAAAATAAAATATTCTAATGCCAAGGAAAAAGGTACAGGTTAATTGACTTTCACCGCAAAAAATCAATATCCTTGTCCTATTCGTACTGTATTATTAAATAAAATTATTATCACCGCAAATATATGCAAATACAGAGCAAAACCTAAAATTAATAACAAAATAAATCAAAACTTAAAATTAATAACAAAATAAATCAGAGCTAGTTCAAACTTAATCTTCACCTGCATTGTGAAACAAACATGTAGATGAGCTATACCTATAGAAAAGATGAGCTATACCTATAGAAAAGCGTGATAAAAAATAATAATTTACCATCAGAGGCTTATTGTACCTTTGTATTGGTCAAAGTAGAAAAGAATATAAACCAAAATAGCACTCATTGATAACTTCACTTCAAATGGGTTTTGTACACTCACCAAATTCACAAAGGCCTCTCCCACACACAAAAGCTCACCAAATTCACAAAGGCCTCTCCCTCACACAAAAACTCACCAAATTCACAAAGGCCTCTCCCTCACACAAATATAATGCAAGCGCAGGGCTGATTACAGCTATGATGGAGTACTTGCATTAGTTTCCAACTTTGTAGCTATTATTGTATATTATGAGTTGTGCCCATACACACAATTGTCCTCTGCACACATATCAATGAGATAATTGAAAATAGAAATCCCAGAGATTCCCAGAAATCCTTGCGAGTGGGTTAGGTTGGCTACTAAGGAAATGTGTTGTAGTGAAACACGATAAACCTCCATCAAAATTACAACCAAATAAACTTACGGAAGAAAGCAATGTTAATACGTTTGAATCAATAATCAAACATTACCAACATATACAGAAACCCAGCTATGTCTTATGCACATTTGAACTTGTATTATGTCCCGGAAGTATGAAATGCTGGAGTGTTTAAAAACAATTTCAGAAAAAGACATGATCTAGAATAAGAAATGATCCATCTCCAAAACAAGAATCGGGAATGACTTTCCCAAGATCTTATGGAGGACAATGAATATCCAACTATTAAAAACGTTTTCAGAAAAAGACATGATCTAGAATAAGAAATGATCCATCTCCAAAACAAGATTGGGGAATGAATTTCGCAAGATCTTATGGAGGGCAGTGAATATCCAATGAAAGGATGGAATCTATAAGAAAGACGAGAGACTCTGGAATTAAAAATCAAGGGTAAAGAACATGGTCTTTTTTCACAGGATTGCACAAAAGAGAAGGGTAAGTAATAAAATCTCTAGGATTGTGAAAGATGACAATAATGTGGTAGGACATGCTCACGTATGCAAAGAGGATGAAATATTGTTTAAGAAGGATCGACGAAATCTTCTTTAAGAAACATTTATGATCCAACTAGTATGGCTAAAATTCTTGAAAAATATCCAAAAACTCGTCACAAAAAATATGAATGGTAGTTTGATGGCTCCTATTTCAGAAAAAGAGTTACAGGAAGTGGCATTTTATTTGAAATAGAATAAGGCCCCTGGCCCTAGTCATGATGGTTTTCCTACTGATTTCTATCAAAGGATGTGCCATATTACTAGCACAACCACAAATGTGTTTGATATACACTGACATATAACAACCCAAATGCGCAAGAGAAAGCACGGGAAGAGGAAGATGAAATGCAGGATAAAAACAGACACGAGAAAGGCACTAACTAATGTCGGTAATCTGTTATTAATGCAGATAATTTTGAAACAGACAATTTTTTAAGCACTCCAGCTCAAGCATCACAAGATCTAGACCCTCTTTCAAGCTATCAACGACAAAAGAAGAAATATTGTCTACTGATAACTTTTATGAGATTAATAATCTTAAAAATCACTCAAAAATAGAGTATTATGAACATTAAATGTTTAGAGCTCAATAGAAGGATCCAAGCAATTAGGGAGATTGTTAAAATCCCTTAATTTTAATTTCCTTACCTTGATCCAAGTAAGGAAAAGTCACCGGAAAATTTGAAGTTTTCAAGCCTATTCCTCTATGTAACACTTCATATAAGCTCATCACCAAGACAATTGAAACAAAGTTGAAGCCATTTTTTGCTAAGCTAATTTATAAAGAACAACTTGTGGCAGGTAAATAGATCATGAATATCTGGTGGTGGTTCAAAAAGCTATTCACTCTTCCCTTGTCAAACAATAAACAAATACTTCATATAAGTTCATCACCAAGACAATTGAAACAAAGTTGAAGCCATTTTTTCCTAAGCTAATTTATAAAGAACAACTTGTGACAGGTAAATAGATCATGAATATCTGGTGGTGGTTCAAAAAGCTATTCACTCTTCCCTTGTCAAACAATATACAAATACATGGAGTGTGTTCTCAGAAGCTTCCTCTAGGG
>JASDQU010790091.1:235898-279332 GCA_032191745.1 Picea mariana | reverse complement strand
TGGTTCCACGATCTTTCCTTTCACGATATCCAACACTTTATTCTTGTCAAGGATGAGTTCAATCCTTGTCTTCCATGGTCTGAAGTTAGAAGCCTCTTCTAACTTGTTTTCTGACTTCATAGAGTAAGTCATGACTGCTTTGAATTGGTCAACCTTTGACTTTGACCAAAAAATCAAACTTGGCATCTTAGCTTGTTGAGAGTACCAGGAGGTGCATTAGGTTAGGACACACTAGGCTATCCAGAAATTAGGTCAATCTCTTCACTTAAGGTGCTTCAACAAGAGGGTTAGGGTTTTGTTGCTGCAACAAAAATTGACTGCAACTTCAACTGTAACTAAGAAAATCCTCCCAATCTATCTTCCATCTGTTAGACTGTCTGAAGATAGGGTGGGCCCATAACTTGTTAGAAATAATAGATGTGCTCGTTTAACCATAGAAAATATAGCAATATTGTCACCCAACCATAGGTCGAAGCCACCCCCGAGCACCTTAACCTTGACAGAGAATGATTCTGGAAGAAAACCTTGGGCCTAATAGCCAATCAATGTAGCGTAACTCTCTCCAGAGCTAGAACACAAGGCAGAAATTCCAAACCATAACCAATAGAGAGTTTGAGCCTAAACCGAGAATACAGATTACAGTAGTTGCAATTGCATCTAGTCCCCAGACTTGTGCACTTACCCAGTTTTTCCATTGCACACTTCTACATTTCTACAGTTTCAAGCTGTGTCTTCAAAATGAACTCTCACGTCTTGTATTTATATTGTTTTTCTTGAGTTGTCTAGGTCGAATTCTCATTCTGGAGGCTAAACACTTAATATTAAATATTTCCTTTAGCCGACTTGTCTTCTAGGGTTATGCCCAATGCTTTAGGGTTTCTTCTTGCTTCCCGAAATATTCTATTCTCGTTAGGATTACATGTGGAGGTTTAATACCTCTCACAACTACCATAATATCAATAATATACTTTCAAGATGGGGTGTAGAATATATAAAAGACATTGGTAATGACCAAAAGCTACCAAGACAAAATTAGCATTAAGATTTCCCCTAGTAGGTCGATTCCTAGTTTGTATACTCCCACCCACACAAGAAAAACATGGAGTAGACAAGTCCACACAAAAATATATGCAATAGGTGCCACTATATTTTGAGTTTGCAAAAACCTTTGGAAAAGATAATTATAGTGAGGGTAAGGGTGAATGAAAACAATTGAGGAATAAGGCCGTTGGAAAAAACAACTCTAGCAACAATTATTTCTTCACCCTACCCAATGGTGACGAATACAGGATTTGCAAACTAGTAGAAGAAGGCTAGAATTATTAAAGTTGTAATCATTATTGTCATCCCCCATTGGAAAATGATTGCAAGCATACTGTATTATTTAGCACCATAAGCTTGTGCACCGACAATCTTTACTATGCTTGAAAGGGCAAGGGTTCTCTATAGTATCACAACCCTATGGTAATTAGCTAGAAGCCTCCCACTAGCATACATCATATGACCAACAACGAACGCAAGGCATTGCAAAAAAAAAACATTTTTTTCTCGACAAGGTTTCAATTCCTTCTTCTATCAACAATTTCAAGGATATAAGGCTTCTAAAGTTGATATTATAAAAAAAAAAAACATTGACATGCACTTTTGGCTCTTTGAGTTCACATGGGTTGTTGTACAAGATAGAATTATTCATGCATTCAAAGGCCACCTCACTTTATACAAAACAAAATTATTCATGCATTCAAGCAAACTCATTCATGATAGACCTAGGCACTAAGTTCTTTGCAATATTTATTTTTATTTTAAAATATTCGTTAATGAAAAAAATAAGACTTTCATCCCAAATGCATTTAGAAAATCCTTATAATTTCTTGTACACACATGATTATGTTATAATTATTTTAATAAAAAAAATAGTACTAAGTACACTAACAAAAGACATGGAAATAAAAGCCTCTTCTAGCCAAAGAAACTCATAACATTAGTTTATACCTCGCTTTACTATTCGACTCACGGGCAATGCTTTAAAATATTTAAAAATCTTTTAAAATTTTTTTATCTTGAGAAATAATTTTATTTTAATTATTAAAATTTTTAGCTCTAACGTCACTTTATTTTATTATTTATTTAAAATATAAAAAAAAATATTTTCTTTTATTATTTATTAATATAATATTAATTTATGGTGTAAATTTTTATATAAAAATATAAAATAGTGTATATTATTTTTAATAACTACAAATAATTATATTAAGTATTAGTATTAAGAATAGTTAATTATTTCTATATATAATTATATTAAGTATTAGTATTAAGAATAATTAAGTATTTTACAATTTAGTATGATATGTAATGGTTAAGAATATGTGTTTCTTCCTCACAAATTCAAATTTAGATGGAGTAGGATATGTATACTTCAGAAGACTTTATTAGTCAGTTGGACGGAAGGGATCTCATACACTAATTTGATGTGTTTGACACTGACCTTAAAAATAAATTATTATTATTATTATATAAATATTGTGTGGGCCTAATGGTTAAAAACATGTATTTACTTATAAAATATCACAAGTTCAAATCCAAAAAAAGTCTCATACACCAATTTAGACAATAAAAAATATAAATAATTTTTGTTAATAATATATATAAAAATATTTTTAAATTTTTAAATTGTAATATTCTTTTGAAAATAAAATACAACACCATTCTCCACAAATGAACATAAAAAATGACAATATGACATAGATGTTGTAAACAGTATTATATGTAATGTATTTAGTAACATTAAAACAAATTAAATCAGCTTAAATTATAATATTCCTTTTATATTATAATACAACACCATTCTTCACGTATTGGTGTACAATAGAACATCCCATCCACCTTTGTCAACCTTTACTCAGTATCTCTCTTTTCATTTATATAAATATTTTCAGTAACGTGCTTCTCACGTCAAATGCTAGAGCGCATGCTCACTTGAACCAAGTTAGGTGTAGAATATAAGATGGAGAAGATTTCAAAAGATAAAAATAGTAGTTTAACTTTGCTTTGACTGGTAGGTAGGTTTGCGTTCATGAGTTCTATAAACTTCTTCCCACTCAACTCCTTCAATCCGTCCGTTGCAACAATATTGAGAGGGAACGACCTACCTGTAGTAAGCAGGAAGAGAGGAGCAGAAACTTCCCACTMAACTCCTTCAGTCTGTTGCAAAAATATTGAGAGGGAACGACCTGTAGCAAGCAGGAAGAGAGGAGTAGAAACTTCCCACTCAACTTCTTCAGTCGCTGCAAACATCCTGAGAGGGAACGACCTGTAGTAAGCAGGAAGAGAGGAGCAGAAACTTCCCATTCAACTCCTTCAGTCTGTTGCAAAAATCTTGAGAGAGAACGACCTGTAGTAACCAGGAAGAGAGGAGTTACTCCTTCAGCCCGTTGCAACAATCTTGAGAGGGAACGACTTGTAGTAAGCAGGAAGAGAGGAGTACAATGGCAATTTCTATGCAGAAAATGGAGAAATTCAAACCCCATATTGCACAGGTAGCAGTTCAGGTGGCGTATGCAGGCATGAATATCATCACTAGAGTTGCACTAGTCGATGGAATGAATAGCTTTGTCTTTGTGACATATAGACAGATTGTTGCTACATTGGTCATTGCTCCTTTGGCTTATGTTCTTGAACGGTATGTACTATTCATATACTAATTATATGTACTATTCATATATTGTTTTGGTCTATATAGTTGAACAGTATAAAGTTCATATACTGTTTGAGTGGGTTTAATGGTTAATAATATGTGTTTTCTCTTAAAAAAATTAAGACTTCAAATTCAGAGAGAAGGATAGATATACCTTTGTAGATTAGACCAGTCAAATAACTAGACCATTTTATAGTCTGTAATCTCCGCATTGTTTGCATACACAGATCATTCTCGGTTTAGAGTAAAGCAGTTGATATGTAGTATTGTTATTGTTGCAGAGAGCAGAGGCCACCTTTGACTCGGTCCATATTTCTTCAGATTTTCTTGCTTGCACTCTGTGGGTAAGTATAGATTGTGATGAATTTATAATTGTTAATACCTTTTACTTCCAGATCCAGCACAGGACTTAACTGGTGAGTTGTATTTTTGTTTTTCATCTTGCAGAATTACAGTTAATCAGAACCTTTACTTCGCGGGCTTGTACTACACCAATTCTACATTTGCTTCAGCGACCACCAATTTAATCCCCGTCGTCACGTTTGTGATGGCAACTGTGCTAAGGTAGAAGTCTGATTGCAATATGCAGTAAAAGAAATCAAAGGAATTCTAGGAGAAACTAGGAATATTTTTGTTGAGGTTGACTGAGTTGGGTTTATTTTTTCCATCATATCTTCAATCAAATGCTCATGGTGGTATTGTTATTTGTTCAGATATGAAAAAGTCGAGATAAGGAAGATGAGGGGGAAAGCGAAGGTTGTGGGTACCACTATTTGTGTAGGTGGTGCAATGGTGATAACCTTATACAAGGGCCCTGTCATTAAATTGCTAACTGCATACAATTCCACAGCTAATTATAACAACATATTGGGCTCCAAACGGGTATTGGGCTGCATACTGCTTTTTGCGAGCGTTTTCACATGGTCATCGTGGATTACATTTCAGGTGATATTTACCATGATTTTTGGGGAAAATTTCACTTCCCCATATTAATGAAAATCCGAGGACACTACCCCATATTAATGAATAACATTTCTGGTAAACTAGTTGGGTAAATTGGTGAGTCTTCGAACTGAACATCTTAGGAAATTAATCAAATACCCAACAGCCAGTAAAACTAACCCTAACCCTTGGATTATATTCACTGTGATCTTATCTGATTCCTTGAAATATTAATCAAATTATTGATTGTTCATTCAACTTGAATTTTGAGATTTGTACTGGTTCAATGCAGGTTCCGGTTGCAAAGAAGTATCCAGCTGAATTATCATTGACTGCATTGATGTGCATGCTTGGAGCAGTGCAGTCTGGTGTACTTGCTTTTATCTGTGAATACAAGACACCAAGTGTCTGGTCCATAAGCTGGAATATTGAGCTTCTCAGCTATGTGTATACGGTACAATGAAATAGAACATATTTAATGGTTTTTCTCTCTATATAGGCTGATCCAAGCCAAAGAATGATGGTAGAAATTGCTGTTTTTTTCAGGGAGTGTTGTGTTCAGCATTTGCGTTCTTTGTGCAAACGTGGTGTGTACACACAAAAGGACCGGTATTCGCAGCAATTTTCAATCCATTGAGTACTATATTAGTAGCACTCTTGGAATGTCTCGTTTTTCATGATAATCTTCATGTGGGAAGGTTAGTATTGAACAGTAATTCCTTCACCGATCAGCCAGCGTTGTCTGATCTTAATTTTGAAGGCAGCTCACTGCGATTTTATATAACATTTATGAAGCTAATTCACWGTTGTTATCATGTTTTGTGTGTGCAGTGTGGTGGGCGCAGTTTTGATTGTGGGGGGTCTGTATTCAGTGCTGTGGGGCAAAGCAAAAGACAATGAGATCGATCAGCGGGGTGAGAGTGAAGCAGAATATTCCAATAATATTAATATTGTTGGAGATGTCGATGATCAGCAAACCGCCGTTGACATCAAACGGCCACTATTACAGACTGGGTCACATGATTAAATGAATGCTGGACACTGGACAGTTAGCCTAATGGCTGACCCTGTTGCATCTACCCTTTCCAAAACAGGGGAAGTTCGCTCAAAAGAGGAAGGATTGTAACAGTGAAATGAATTTTACAATCCAGTGATTGGGATACTCAGATATATATTGTCCATAGTTTCAGATATTATATTGTAAATAGTTAAGTTAATATAATGAAAAATGCAGAGTTAGTTTCAGATATCACATATTGTATTGTAAATAATAAGTTAATACAATAAAATTGTTTTGAATTCAAAACAATTTTATAGGTTAAAATTTAAATAATAATAATAATAATTTAATTTTAAGTGAGAATTTTTATGTAAYTTTGTTGTCATGAATAAATTTGGGGAATTTGAACTGGAATTTCATCAAATATTTTTTTTGGAAATTAGGAATGATTGCGATCATTTTCATGTATGTTCAATTCTAATAAGTGATATGTTAAACTCTTAATTGTAATGATTTCAAGCATTCTAAAATTTTAGATAAATTTCACATGAAAGATTTGATCAATATCATAACTGAGTGTTAACTGAGTGTGAGATGTTGTTTCTTTAAATACTACTATTATTTACTTTTTAATTTTTATTGAAATTAAATAAATGTAAAAATATCAACTTAAATCATACTACAAGATTAAATCCCTTTAATACAAAAATCTTTTTTTGTTTCCAATAAATTTATTTTGCCATACAAATTGTTTTGATAGTGACAAAATTTTAAGAAAAAGTGGTTAAGATCAAATCCTTCAAAGACACACTTCATAGTTAGTTCACACTTATGTTTTTGATAATGGTAAAATTTGAATAAATGTTTGTACTAAGAGGGATTTGATTCTTGAACTACATTTGATAAGTGGGGAATTAAATATATTTATTATTAGTTTATGTTTATAAGAGAAAGTTTTAGTCTAAATGCTATAAGAAATGGTGATTTTTTTTGGGAATATTTGCAGGAAATCCAACTAAAAATTGTTAGATCTACAAATTTGAGTGATTTTTCAGCTTGATAAATCTATTTCATCATTCATAAACGAATTTTGAACAACAAAAAATAATGATTTAATAAAATTTATCAAAAAAACATTTCAACCTCATAAAGAGTTTTCACTCATATTTCTCACCAAATTAAAAAAATACTATTCAAAATGGACTAAATATTGTAATGTATGTAAAATAATATTTATTTAATAATGGTTGATAGTAAAACATATGTGGAATGTTATGTCACATATGAATGTTTTAAAATATCTAAAGGAGAGAATATGTCAAGTGAAATTATAAATTATCAAGGAAAAAATTAAAAACTTGAATGGAATAAGTTAAATATATTTAAAATGTAAAATTAAAAAATAATAATAAAAAAAAAAATTGAAGATGGTTTGTCAATATATTAATATTATAATATTAAATTTATGATAGAGATATCCATGATATTTTATGGAGTATGAAAGAATGTCACCACTTACCACATATGTTTTGTAAAGGAAAATATGTATATTATTAATATGAATATTATAGTATGTACAATAATAATATGATATGATGTTTATTTTTTATTTTTATAATTAATATATATATTTTATTAAATTTGTAATTATTTATAAATTTAATATTTTTTCATTTTTATTTTATGAAAAAAATTAAACTAATTTTTATAATTTTATTTGGTTAAAAATAAAAAAATCATAATAAATATTATTTCAAAATTTTGTTATTTAAATATTTTTTATTTTAATTTTATGAAAAAATACATTTTAAATTAATTTTAATAATTGGTTTGGTTAAAAATAAAAAATTATGATGAATATTATTTCAAAACTTTATTATTTAATTGTATTTATTAATTGTATTTATATCAAATTGGGTGGTATGTTTTTAGGCTCTTCTTTCTATCTCTATAGAAAATCCTTCTATTGATGTTTCTTCTCTTTAGTACACCCCTCGAGGGATGCCTTTACTCTTATCCATTCATCCTCAGTCCAGTTTTCTCTTAAGAAAAGTAAAACTTATTTCTTAGTTGGCTTGGTTTGCAATTAGTAGTGAGATCTTTGACTTTCCTCTATGTGTGTTAATTAAGTAGGAATTCCTATCCTTGATTAGTGAGTAGTGGTTTGCTCTCTACATGAATATTATATCCCTCATATACATGTAGGAGATTTCAAACACTACTCCACATATGTCAAGGGATACTACGTCCAATTCAACTTCATCAATAAAATAAACACTTGCAACAAATCTAATCTTACTTTGTTTTGTTACCTTGATCTTTGCATCCTTCTTTACCCATCCCAATGGATATGGGCTAGGATGCTCACAAACCTCCAATCCAAGTTTGCTAACCAAATCCACTACTATGAGATTAGCCTACGAACCAAAGTCAAATAGAGTGTCTATATTGGTCTTCTTGACCTAAATCTTGATCTGGAAGAATTTGGCCATCTCCTTTTATTCCTAGTGATGAACGCTACTCAAATTAACCTCCTTCTACATAGATGTGCAAACAATATTCTCATCCACATCGGAGTTTCTTTCAACATGAATTCTTGAATTTGTGGCTAGAAGATAATTTTTCTTTGCATCCTTCTTGTGGTTCTTCAGGTTCAACTCTAGACGTAGTTTCCAACACTTTCCCTCAATGTTCCCATCAATATTGCAATGGTTACAATGGTTACTAGGATCATTTCATTGATGTGCAATGGCTTTCATCTTCTTATCATTTCACCCTTTCCACTTCTTCTTTCCCTCCTTGGAAGCTTCCTAATGCTATTTCCTCGAATCGCTTGGATGTCCTTTCTTGTGTCCTATGTTTTCCATATATTATGATTATGCACATGCCTTGTCCACTATCCTTGGCTTGAAAAGCATCACTTGTGTTCATAGATGGCTATGAAAACCCCCTAGATACTTGAGGAGTACATCTGGGTTCTTGGGAGAGATACCCAACATGAAGGTCATCTTTCTTAACTTGGTGGTGTACTCATGTACACTCTGCCTTTACTTCTTCCTAAAGTAGTGCCACTGATCCATTAGTCCTCTACATACCCGATAGGATAGAATTGGAACTTGATAAGGGTTTTGAATTTGTCCCACCTAGTTACTGGAGGATCACTCTCCAGCCTAAATGTTTTTGTATGGATTTCCTCCTAGGTCAAAGAATGGCCATCTAACTTCAATCTGGAAGATGATATCTTTTGTTCTTCATCTATATGGTGAATGATGAAATAAAATTCTAGTTGCTACAACCATCGATATCACCTCAGTATGACTTTATGTCCAACTTTTCTTCCATATTGAATAAAGAATGTGAAGAGTTTATGGTACTGGAACTCGACTACTCTTTCTTGGGTTATTTACACTACTAATTTTCTGGGTCTTCGTTATCCTCTAGTTTCCCTTATGATTTAATCTCTAAGATCAAGCCTCCACCTTCTCTAAATGGTGCAATATTTATTGCTAGATCCACCATTAGAAGGGACATATTGTGAGATATGTCATTAAATTTCTTTTACAACCTCACGAATCTCTCCTCTACCATATTTCAAGGATTGTTATGAATAAACTTGTTGGCCATGGCTAGGGTTCTAAGGATTTCTTCTTAAATTGATTCTTGTATCCCTACAACTTTCCACAAATACCTCGAGAAAACCTAAGATGATACCAATATGGTTTGTAAACTACCATAGATATTCCACTAGATAGTTCATCACAACAGATTTAATAAAATACTAAAATATTTACTGTGAAGGTTAATTTCCTTTAGATCTCAAATTCTTTAATTATTGGTTTTCTAATTAAAATGTATGAAATAAATGAAATGCAAAAAGTAGAGAATGTAAATAAATACTCATGCTCCATCCACAAATAAACACAAGATATAACCTGGGAAATCCAATATGAGATAAAAGCTAGCTAGAAGGTGAAGTCATTCTGCTATCTTTTCTTCAAATGCAAATACAAAGTAAGAGGCACTCTCTGTGGATTTTTTTTTACACTGTTTCCTGTATGGTTGTTACAATATCTCTCCTCCTCTATGGTGCTCTCAAAATACCACTCCTAGGTGATTTTCTCAAATATGGAACAAATACAATGCTAAATAATGGAACTCCTTATCCTATTGGCGGATCAGTATTTAACATTGCCCTATAGTCATCTAGGGGTAGGGTTTTGACTTCCTCAACCCTCAATTGTGATAATGTTTTAGACCTTTTAGAATATTGTTTTGGACCAATCCTCAACTTTCAATTTACTTTGCGTCATCTTCCATTTGTTGGAGTGTACATAAGTTATTATTTTTTGTTTTTGATATATTTCTATAGTGTGCATAAGTTTTCTAATCATTCTTTATGGTTAACTCCTCACTTGGATTTATTCACATTCCTCCATCTAGATCCTTCACAAAAAATATACTCAAGGCTTCAAATTACTTGGGGCTATCTTAGAACATTCATCCTTAGTTATCATATGCCCATTATATCCTCAACTAACCTAATGTTGTTTGGAACACACTACAATGGGGCTCTTCATTTCTTGATCTTACACACTTTTTCAAGTCATCAGTCATTAAAACTATTTTTTCAACAAATTTGAGCCTATCCCTTTGGTATATTTTTTGAAACTACCAAAAAGTATCAAATTATGATTTAATTTGTGTAATGGGTGAAGATGAAATTATAACTATATTTTATTTTTTCATGGTCCATGCATTTTTAGAATAAGTGCACCTCCGCTCTTCTTTCATCTTTTCCAACTACCTTTGAGGATTGGACACTTTGTTTTATTTGGCTACTAATTATTTTCATAGTTTAACTACATCTTAGTCATGCCATAAGATGTTTCTCATGAATTTATAGAGTCTTATGTAGGTCTTCATTCTCCTTCTCCAACTGTTATAACTGTTATACTACGTTCCTTGGATTCTTGTTATCCTCTTTGATTTGTTCATTGATCTTCCATAGTTTCTAGAGTCATTCTATCTTAGGATATTTTTTGATGGATGCCTTATTACTACAACTCATTGAATCATAAATATTTTCCTTTGATACCAAAGGAAATTTAAATCCATTGGGTGAGTTAAAATCTCTAAATGACACTCAAATCAAATTTTTAAAAATAACGAAAACAAATGCATTATGTGATTATTCTAGCCGAGATTCATTTCCTCACTAAGATTCCAACTAAATAAGAAATACATAATCATACAGAGATGTTCATACACAATTTAACCATGTTTTAAAGGATAACCTTCATAGGGAAGAAATTCCAATATATATAAGATATGCTGATTAAAAAATGCGTACACATGTAATGTTTCATGGCTATTAAGATTCCATATCGTGTTAAAAATTACTTGATTATACTCATCTTGAGATACCATTTTTGGGATTAGTCGTGTAGATTAAATCATCAATATATTACCTATTTCCATGATAAATTTATTACCATTTTTGGGATTAGTTGTGTAGATTAAATCATCAATATATTACCTATTTCCATGATAAATTTATTAGTGGTGACTAATACTCATGGACATGGGTTATATATTAACGACTTACTCTATGTAGATAATCCCAAAAATGATATTTCACTACTCATCTTCATATAAATTGCTTGGCTGTCAATTTCTTCTCATTTGTAAATATTTCCTTCTCATTATGGCTCTCTACATAATGATGTGACATTTACAATGTTGAACAATTACAACAAATGAGTTGAAGTCTATCTTTCCTCAAGGATATGTTCTTCTCCATAACAAATCTCATTGTCAATTGTGACCCCTCAATTGACTTTCTCAGTTGAATTTTCTAATATTCAACTAGGCTTATGGTTTCTTATATTGGTTCCTTCATGGACTACACAATCTTACCATTTATAAAAAAACATCAATCATATTTTTAGATAATTGGTCTCTACTTATGGATCTTCCTTTCCCAAAAATTCTACCAATGATTAACTGATGGTTGAAAAAAGGTTATTGGGTATGGCCTCCACATTATTCTAACTTCTCTCTACTCACCTTTAGTAACTTGTTTCTCTATGTGTCTCCATGACTACAAATATTTTATCCTTCTCATATATCTCACTAATAAAGTAATATACTATTGCAAGTGTGGATTTTCTAATAAATTCCTATTGTTCTTGGTATATCTGTGTCTTCACAACTACAAAGCTTGACTCGTTTACAACTACGTCATTTTTCTTCAACTCATCTTTATCTTGCAATCAAAATTCTTATGGGCCATTTCCAAGAATCAATTTCACTATCTTTGCAATTAACCAACAATTTTCCTTCCACATGTAACAGATTCCAATTGTCCAAATAGAAAACAAAATTTTAGCAGTTATTACCGATGTGGCACACACATGGAATTCATGTGATTCTTTAGATAAAGTATTCACCCATCCACTTGGTATTTCTTTCGAGGCTTGGTGAAATTCCCTTAAATAAACCATTGTGATCATTCAAGCTCCATGATAATTGTGAGTTGCATGCTAGTTGATCAACACCTTCATTTGACATAATTCTTAATTGTTCGACTACTTGTTGAACATACTCTCTTCTACAAATTCTCATGAAAATTTTTCTTGAACCATCCAAATATTTGTTGGCATGCTCCGTCAACATGAAACCATTTTTTTTGTTCCTTAATCATCAATGTGCCTTTCCAGCTAACTCTACTAGGTGAAATATATCTTATCAATTTTAACTCTAGTCGATTCTTGGTCTAGTTGGTTTCTTCTATCAGTTTATCCTTAGTCAATCATCCTTATAATTGATCATCCAACCACTTAACTTGTGAACTATACACTTTCTCTACTCAAATTGTCTTCATTTGAAGTATTTCCATGTTTGGATCAGACTAAAAACCTTGATCGATTTTCCAAAAAAACCTTGGTAACAGTTTGTCAATACCATTCTCATCATACACTCTTGTTAGAGAGTATAACCCATATTTATGAAATGACCGCTATGTCTGCTAAAATGTAGAAAACACCTTAATTTATATTTTCTCTATGTGAAGTCATATGGGTTTAAATCCATTAAAATACATCCTGAAATGGGGTCCCTGGGGTCCCACCTTTAGCATTTAATGTTAAAATTTTAAGTTCATGAAAATAAGGTAAATATAAAAAATAATTCTAATAATTTAATTAATGTTCATTGCTTATTCTTTTTTTAAATGTAACTTAAAAATGGTAATTTAAGGATCGTTTCCAATTTCTTCTAAAAATATAGCTTATTAGCGATAGTTATTAACCTTTGATCAAATATATTTAGATTTTTTTTAGAAATAGTCAGCTATTATCACCAGAACTTTTTTTTTATCCGGATTGTTTTCTACACAAAATGAGGGCGGATATATAACACAAAAATATATAGAGATATTGCAAGAGAGACAATAATATAACAAAGATATATTGGATATATAAAAAGAGGAACACATATACAGTAATACACAATTTCTTTAAATGAGAGAAATCTACAACACTGTAGAAATACATAGTGGAAGACTCATCTTATCTCTGAGAAGAGATGTGACGACTACTCACATTCGCAAGAAGATGATTTTACAATGAGGCTCCAAAGGCCTTTTTATCATAATGAAAATCCAAAACCATAACCTCGGAAGACAAAAAGCCAACAATTTTGTGGACCCTATTTTAGGTAGTTTGGTGTATCAACTTCTCGGGGGCACAAATTTGGCATACAATCTCCATTTGGGGTGCATGATAGCTCGTTAAAAAAGTATCGAAGAGGAGACTCATTTTGGGGGCTCAATTAGAGCCTCAAATTCTCATTTAGATGATTGATCGTGAAAAAATGTTTTTTAGGCCCTCAAAGTTTAAGAACCAAAAGGTTGTTAAAAATAGTAAGTTGTCGAAAAACTATTTTGAGCTAGTTTGAATAGGAGGTTGGCCACCGATATCCACCTAGATCGATGATCCCTCATTACAAATAAATGGTCTCCGTTGCATTGAGTTCTTGGGGGAAAGGGGAAAGCGCTTCCTGAATTTGAACCTTGGTGAGTTGCTTACCTTGTTGGAGAAGTTGTGTTGCTTGGTTTGTGGGAGGTTGTTGAGAATCTAATGAGATGACTGTGTGCAGAAGGAGTCTTTGCATTTTTCTTCAACATTTTCGACCTTATTTTTCTGGATAGAAGGTGCTTGCACTAAGGCTACAATGGTTACAGTGTCCTTCTTTTCACCTTTTGAACATATTGTGAAGAAGTTGAATTCTATAGTATGAGATACTACCTAGCGGCACTGTTTAGGTGGGAAAATAGTTGGAACTACCTCTGGTATCCTGTAGATATGATCCCCTAGAGTAACAATGACACTACGGGGTCGAGAGTCATAAATATCATGGTGCTTCCACATATATGGTTGACCCAAAAGAACATCACAGACATCCAACAGGGCAACATCACATAATACCTCATCCTTGAAGGGATGGATGCCATATGGCAATCAACACTGCTTGCTGACATGGAGATAACATCCATGGTGAAGCCACCCAATGTTGTATGAATGCAGGTGTAGTCTTGTCGACAATCCAAACTATTTGACGACCTCTGTCGAGATGAGGTTCTTCTGGCTTCTGCTATCAACAATTAAATACAATGGGGTCCACTTCACCGAGATATGTGCATAGAAGAGGCACTCCCTCTCTTCATGATCTGTTGGTTCTTCTAGATGAATTGTTGTGGTCGTGATAGTAGCAGTGGGGTATGCGTCGTTGATATGTATTCTCCCATTATTTTCTGAATCAGGGTTCGAATCATTGTCTTTGATATCACCCACCAATGATTGTTTTGAGTGACATTCATCAGTTTTGTGCGAGGGGATTTTAATGGACATGGCACCACTTTTCGATGTCTTTCTTCGTCTTCCCATGATACTTCTTTTCCTATGGCTTGGAATGGTTTTTGGGAGTATGTTTGTTAGTGTCGTCTTTATCATACTTTGGTTATTGCGGATTTGCATACCCAAACTCTCATTTTCTCTGGTGCCTAAATTTCTACTCGATTTTGAAAGCATATCAATAGGAAACTCATAGTGATGAGATGTCCAAGAAAACATTTTTTTTTTGGATGTACCTATGCACAACCTCATGGTATTTCGGAACTAGATGTCACTCAGAGTCATTGATAACCATATTGGTGCACAAGGTATGAAAATCATTTGTAAATTTAGGCACTGTTTGGCCCCTCTCTTTCCACAATGTGGTCCAACTCATGTATTGGTTGTCATATTTACCAACAGGGTAATATTGTTCATAGACCACATCCATAAAAATATCCAGCTCAACCCCATATATTCCAGACCCTTTTGTCGAACTTTTCTCCCAGTAAGTTTCCCACCAATGTTTGACATGGGGGAGAGCCTTAAGGAGTGAGAAGGTGATCTTTTCCCTGTCTAAAACTTATGAACAGAGAAATAACCTTTTAGAAGATTTAACCATTTTTGTAGGGCATTCACATCTATCTGACCTTAAAATACAGGAATATCAAAATTGACTTGTACCTTGAAAGGAGAGGTGTTTCCAAAGTGGCCTCTTGATCAAGATGTTCCTGTTGTTATCGAAAAGCATTGAAGGATGTGGGAAAAATGCTCCATCAATTCATCCCTTTGTCGCATGAGAGCTTGCTCAAACAATATATTTATAGAATCGTCTTCTCTGTCTTTTTTTTTTTCTTCCACCATGGAGGGTTTCTTGGGAGTGAAAGAGAGACAAGATAGAGACCCAACTTTCTATACTCGGACCTCATCGGGGACATGCACTGAAAAACGATCAAGAGAAGCCTTATCTGATGCCACTGATCTAAAATATTTTTGGCACAAAATGAGGGAGGATAGAGAACACATAAATATACAAATTTATTGAAAGAGAGAGAATAATACAACAAATATATAGGATATATAAAAAGAGACACATATATAGAGTAATACACAATTTCTATCAATGAGCGAAATGTACAAAACTATAGAAATATAGAGTGGAAGATTCGTTAGAATGGTGGCAACTTATCTCTAAGAATATATGTGACAAATACTCAGATTTGCAAGAACATTATTTTACAATGAGGCTCCAAAGTCCTTTTTATCATAGAGAAAATCCAAAACCCTAACCCTAGAAGATGAAAAGCCAACAATTTTGTGGACCTCGTTTTGGGTAGTTTGGTGTATCAACTTCTCGGGGGCATAACTTTGGCATACCGTCTTCATTTGGGGTGCACGATAGCTCGTTGGAAAGGTATTGACGAGGAGATTCATTTTGGGGGCTCAATTAGAGCCTTATTCTATCATTGTGTTTCTTTATCATGAAAAAACGTTTTTTAGGCCCTCAAAATGGCCCCAGAAGTTTAGGAACCGAAAAACTGCTAAAAATAGTAAGTTGTAAACAAACTGTATTGATCCAGTTGGAATAGCTAGGTGGCCACTGATATCCACCTGGATCAATCCTCCCTCATTTGGAAGCAATGGTCTACATTCCTTTAATTTCCTGGGGGAGAGGGGAAAGCACTTGTTGAATGTGAACCTTTGTGAGTTGCTTGCCTTGCTGGAGAAGTTGCTCTGTGTGGTTTGTGGGAGGTTGTTGAGAACCCGATGAGATGAATGTGTGCAGAAGGAATTCTTGTGATTTATTTCAATCTTCTTGACCTGATTCTATTGGATATAAGGTGCTTGGACTGAGGATGTAGTGGTTGTAGTGTCCTTTTGTTCACCTTTTGAACACATTGTGAAGAAGTTGAATTTTGTAGTATGAGATACTACCTTGAAGGACTGTTTAGGTGGGACAATAGTTTGAACTTACTCTGGTATCTTGTAGAAATGACCCCCCAGAGTAAGAATGATAGTACGGGGTCAAGACTCATAAATAACATGGTGCTTCCATATATATGGCTGGCCCAAAAGAATGTCATAGACATCCAATGGGAAAAACATCACATAATACCTCATCCTAAAGGGGATGGATGTTGTATGAAAATCGACACTGATGGGAGACACAAAGTTATCATCCTTGGAGAAGCCACTCGATGTTGTATGGCTACAGGTGTGGTGTTTTCGACAATCCCAAGTGTTTGATGATCTATGGTGAGATGAGTTTCTCCTGGCTTACGCTATAAACAATGAAATGCAACGGGGTCCCATTCACCCACATATGTGAATGAAAGAGGCACTCCCCCTCTTCAGGATCTGTTGGTTCTTCTGGTTGAATTGTAGTGGTCACGGAAGTAGCAGTGGGGTTTGTGTCGATATTCTGTCTTCTCTCGTTATTTTCTGAATTAGATTATGAATCGGGGTTCAACTCGGCTTCTCTTTTATCTCGGCCACCAATAATTGTTTTGAGCGACATTCATCAGTGTTGTTCCAGGGAATTTTTTGGAAATCACACCACTTTCCAGTGTCCTTCATGTTCCCATGACCCTTCATTTCCTATGGATTGAACTAGTTTTCAAGAGGTTGTTTGTTGGGGTCGTGTTTATCATAATTTGGTTGTTGATTATTTGCAAACCTGAACTCCGATTTGTTCTGGTGCCTAAATTTCTTCTTCATTTTGACATCATATCAATAGGGAGATCCCAGTGATGAGGTGTCTAGGAAATCCATTTTGGTTTGGATGTACCTCTGTAGAAAAGTATGGTATTTAAGAACCAGATGTCACTCAGAGTCTTTGATACCCATCTTGGCTCTCAAGGTAGGGAAATTATTTGTGAACTCCGACACTTTATTTCCCCTCTCTTGTCGTAGTGTGGTCCATCTCATGTATTAGTCATCATAGTTACAAATAGGGAAATATTTTTCCTTGAACGTATCCACAAAAAAATCCCAAATGGGGTTGGCCCCATATATTCCAAACTCCACTGTGGAACTTTAGTCCCAGTAAGTTTCCCACTACTATAGTGAGAAAACCCCCCTACGAACTACACTAAGGTTGTAAAGTGTAGGCAGAGATAATTGTCTAAAGTCTCCTACTTTTAACCACTATCCCAAAAACAACCCACATTCATATATAAAGTACAAAGTATAGGGATCTGGTAGCATTACCTTGAACTCTGTGTCTGGTGTCGATCCAAATGCATTTGGTTGCTTCTCAACTACAAATATCCTCCCAAGGATGACCTGCATTCACCAAAAGACAAACAAGAAACTATGAACATGCATTCTATATATGGATTAATGGGTTAGATGTCATAACAAAATGTAAATCAATTATACAGATTAAACACATCATATGACGGGATGAAAAAAGTATTTCTTTATATTAATCTCATATTGTCACTTACAAAATGAGATCGGCGACTGCTCCTCGAACCCGGTCCTGGGATCCTCTTCACCAAGCTCCAGCTACTTCCACATATCCTTCTTCTCTCACACTTCTCTCTAGAGAATAGGCATAGGTTTATGGATGAGGAAAAAGGGAAAGAATGGGGAATTCTGGCTCAAACTCACAATGTGGCTTCAAATTCTTGGGGCAAGGGGGGATTAGGAAATGGGCAGAGTTTCAATGCTTTCATGATTCTCCTTAGAATGGGACCCCAAAACCTTCTATTATATGCCAAAAATATATTTATTCGGTTGGGTGATAGGCTATGGGTGGTCAATTGGTTAGGAAACTACCCAAAAGCACGTATTCCCTTGCAACTTTTTATTTTTTACAACTTATGTGGGTATACACGGGCTGTAATGGTACAACTAGCGTACGTACATAGGAATTAATGGTGCATCTAGTGTACATACACATGTAGTTATGGTGAAGGGTGCGTACATCTTAAAAAAATTGTTTTTTAAGAAGAGTTATTCAGTATTGGCTTGGAAAAAATAGTAAGTAAGATGTCCTATTTCTAGTATGCATGTCTGGTGAAAATTAGGGTTATAAAAGATGCCCCTTAATGTGTGAGGTCAGAAGAGCATCTGATGGCTGAAATACATTACAAATATTTACCAACGTACGAAGAGAGTGAGCTCGAGACCGTAGTTCCGGAGGTGCCATCTGCAAAATAACAATTGTCTCACCGAGGTGGGCATACCCATGCTCGGTATGAAATAAATCATGGTTGCCAATCAAATACACTGTAGATCCATGCCATATAACTATATAAAGTGTAGCTGAAAACAGTACACAACAGATCTACATCTCAAAATCAAAAGATATACATGAATAGTATCCATCTTCAAGAAGCTAACGACGCCTGATGGCTGGAGATGAGGTATTCAAAGCTCGAGAAAAAACTTCAATATCTTCTGAAATCGGGTAGGAGTGTAATGTGAGTGTACATATTCACTACCCAGAGGTCTTCAACAGTTTGTCGGGGAACATACAAGTGGATCTTGGTGACCAGGTAGAGAACTTCATTGATTTTGAACAGAGACTTTGATTGGACTTTCGGGATGGTCAGGCATGAGGAAAAGAGACAAACTTCAGAAGGGCCGAATCAAGTTGGGTAAAACTTCCCTTGGAAAATAGCACAATGAAATATGAGACTCAGGCAGCGTGACATTGACATAAGTTTACGATGCAAGAGGCAATGCAAACTCTCCATATGTTTGGAAGAATAACCAAATGGAGGATGACACAACTCTATGTTACGAGGACAACTCCCTAAGGTCATATTAAATCCCATAGCTTCAAAGGTTCAGTTGAGAGCCACATGGAGCTACTGTTAGGCCAAAGACGCAAGAATGCAAATGCGATTAACAGGACACAATGATAACGTCCTTCAATGTAATTTTAAATGAGCCCAGAGAAGGTAAGCTCAGTGGTTTTTCATTTTTAGAGAGTCTGAAAAAGAGAAAAACAAGACTCCACTGGGGTACTTTTTTTGAAGATAGTCTAGTCGATTCGAAAAAGGGATAAATTAACACCGAAAATGTCTATTCAAAACCATTTTAACAAGTGTGATAAAGACAAGATCACTTGACAATATTTTCAATTTTAAGGAGTCTGAAAAGAGCTTAACTATGGACTCGCTACCTTTTTCTAGATTTAGTCTCCTTAGCCCAAAAAAGGTGAAATTTACCGAGGAGAACTCTCCCGGCAAGATGAATCTCTTGAGGTGTACCTTTTTCCTCCTTAATCTACAAGCCAAAAAAAGGGATAAACGCATGCCAATAGATGTTTTTCTAAACCAATTAACGAGTGTGAAAGAACAATGTCACTCGACGATCTTTTCAATTTTAAGGAGTCTAAAAAGAGCTTAACTATGGACTTCGTAATGGATATTCTTCTGGACCAGTTTAACGAGTGTGAAGAAACAATATCACTCGACGATCTTTTCACTTTTAGGGATTCTGAAAAGAGCTTAACTATGGACTCCATGGGGGTTCCTTTTTTGTAAATTTAGTCCCTCAGGCCCGAAAAAGGGTTAAACTTATACCTGAGAATACTCTTCTAGTGAACTGAAGTTCCTAGAGTATACCTTTGTTTGTAAAATTGACCATCCAGAACAAAAAAGGGGTAAACTACCACCGGATAGACGTGCTTTCAAATTTTAGTTTGGCAAGCGTGAAGGGCAACAAGATCACTTCACAATCCTTTCATGTTTAGAGGGTCTGAAAAGGGCTTAAAAGAAGACCCATTTGTTTTTTGGGAGTCCCAAGGGTGAGGCAAAGAGTGATAATATATCAGACATGTGAAGTCTTAAACTCATAATCCAGACAATACTAAAAGGAATTCCAAGGCTATAGTCATTAGCGATAGCATGGACACCAAAATGCAACCAGGATCTACTTAGGGCATCCATGTGAGGGTAGGTTGTACCACTAAATTACAACACTTCTAGAGCAACAATGACGGTTCCATGTCGCAATTCGGTGGGTTCGATCCTATGGTAAAGAGAAAAACACAACGAGATGCAAAAAGTGGAGGTGGAATCATAACTTAAATGCACAAAGTTGGAAAAAATGAATTTTCACCAAAGGACCATAAAAGTGCCCCAACTCCCAAAATTTCCCTAAAACAAAAGTAAAGTGTATTGTGACATCCAATGAGAAACTCAAGAACCACGTTACATGATTTTCAAGCTAGAAAAAACGACAATGGGGGTCAAAAAAAGACAAAAAGAGCCAAAAAAGTCTATAAATAGAAGCTGGCAGCTCATTATCACCATTGCAAATTGAGAATTGACCAAAAAGAAAAAACCCCCCTTTGTAAAAAAAGTTGATTCCGAGAGCTTCAATGGACAAAACAAACTTCCGCTTGGACCAAGTAAGTACAATCTAGTCCCTCTTGCATTCCCAATTTTCCTTTTTTCATTTCCTTTTGTTTTTTGGAGGGGCGCACACCTTTAAAAAGGTTAGCCCTACGTGTACGTGGCTTGTCCAAGAACATCTCGCGTATGCACGCGGGAAGATAAAATTTTCTCCAAGTACATATGCGACTGTCCCCAATACAGCCCACGTACATCCTCAAACATATGAAAATTTTAAAAAATGCATCATTTGACTCTCCTTTGAACTTGTCATTTTGTAGGATGTATGTCCATTGGAGAGAGAGAGAGCATGAGGACATTGATTCAATGGTCGAGGAATACCCCACTACTGTCGCCGCATTAAAACAATGTGGGTTTTGGAAATTCTTTTGGTGTTCACTCATGTGGGCACAACCCAGGCTGTTGAATGCCTTGGTGGGTTACTGGCACCTAGGTGCAGAGGATTTTATGCTCAAGGGACAATTGTTGACTCCAATGATGGAAGATATTTATTTTTTGACTCACCTCTCGAGGAGAGGGGAACCATTCAACCTTCGTGCTTTTCCCCGTGGGCCTCACAACATTTTCGATTTGATCGAACAACATTGTGAGGTGGAATAGATAAAGTGGGTTCCCAGGTACCGATCCACAAAATCACCAACCTATCACTAAAAGTGATAGTTTTACTTATTGGTCAGATCATTGGATCCGCGGATTTACATCAGGCCTCTCGGGCGCATATGCATTGTGCAGTACAATGCTTAAATTCACGAGTGTTCGATTGGAGTACAACCATGCTAGAGTGTATGAAGAGACAACTCACAGAGTGTCATGGGTGGAACAACAAGAACTTCAGGTTCAAGATTGTTCTTTTCTCTTTCTTCTTCGAGAGGGTACCCAGTCTTAGTCCCCAAGAGACTATACGGGGGCACATGGCCTCCTTCCCGACAGTGTGTAGGTGGGCAGCATTGTTGCCATGACAGGGGGGAGGGGGGACCATCGAGGCCTTCGATGATACATTTTTTGAATGGTAGTCTCGACAGATTCCGGCTATAGAGGACTACTCCTATGCTGGGATCAACTTCTCCAAAGATCCTGACATGCCCGTACCTCTCAGAGTGGAGCAAGGAAAATTAGGTACGTTTTTCTTTAAAACTTTTTTAAGTTTTTATTTCTTTTATATATATCATTTTTTATGTGTACTGGAGCACCTGAAAACTATGTATCTGTTATGTATAGATGTGGGACCAGTGCATCCAACTGATTTTGTGTGGAGCAAGCATCGTCTATGACCAGAGGTAGCAACAACAGCCGCCGGACCAACAGCAACAACGGATGTACCTCCAGCTGGAGAGGCTGAGAGAGTTTTGAGATGAGTGGAGCGGAACCTTTCCGCACTCACTCATAATGTGCCTATGGCTGAGATAGAGGATCTCCTGCCATCCATGCGGCCTCATGTTGTTGGGGTGCCATAGACTTGGGTTCAGCTATTTCGGTGTTTGGCAAACGCTGTAGTCCACTATGGCAGGGCCAACCGACCTCGTTCTTAGCTTAGGGTGGACCATTTTTTGTGTCAAGGGCACTCTTTATGTATTTTTTATGGCATAAGCCCTGCGTTATATACCAAACTCATTATTTTTTGAGGCGCTTGAACCCACCTATGTACTCTAATACTTTATATATATATATATATATATATATATATATACATTTTTTTTATGTCTTATGGGTTACATTTATTTACAAATGTATTTACATGTGTATGTGTGTGATTTTTCTTTACATGTGTGCAATATGGCAATCTAATACTTGATTAGCTAGAGTATATGTCATTTGATTCAATCTCCTAGGAACATGGATATACGTAATGTAATCAAAACAACGTTCTAAGAGACGTACCCTTAGGAATCGTTGATGTAGACTAGGATCGTAAATGCAGTAAACCCCATTTAATTGGGACACAACCAATTGTGCATCTAGGTAGACCCAGAGGTAAGAGATACCATGCGACAAGGCGTCATGAAGCAACTCTATTACTGCACTGTATTCGGTGACATTGTTTGTGGTGTCACCTAAACATATATCTCCAGAAGATAACAACTGGCCTTAAGGTCTGAAATCACCCAAGCTGTAGAAGCAAGCCTCCAACTGTGTCGGCTAGCATCATTCAAAAATCCAATGAACATGTCTGATTCACTTGACATCTGCCACAGTGAAAAGATGACATCAAAATGACATGTCCATAAAACCAAAAAGACAAAAACTAAAAATGTATAAAAACTATACATATGTACAAGAAGTTTCCCAAGGTGACCCACCTACAAGTAATAGTTCTTGAGGTAGATCCCATTTCTAGGCTCCACTAAAGATTTCCCTTCAAATTCAACCAAACGATAAGTTCCCTTCTTTAAAATTTCCTTCACGATGAACAGTCCGAACCAAATGGGTTTGAACTTGCCTACCCCCAGGGGATCTTTATCTTGGTCGTAGACTAGGACAAGGTCTCCTTCGGAGAAAATCTGAGGATGAACGGACCGATCATATTGACACTTGAATCTTTGCTTGTGAGCCTCGTTAGACAAGGATCCATCACATTGTTGCTCATCGAGCTGCTCAAGATATAATAAGCGTTCCTCAAATGTTGAAGTGTCTAGTAATAATTGTACTGCCAACTTAAGATATGGGATCTGGCATTCTATAGGCAAGATTGCTTCCAACCCATAAACAAGTTGAAAAGGTGAGAAACTAGTGGCAGTCTTTACAGACATTTGGTAGGCCCACAATGCCGAGTATAACATCAAATTCCAATTTGACTTTTCTGAATTGATCGTTCATTGTAGAATGTTCTTGAGTGACTTATTCACAGCTTCCACCTGACCATTCGCTTGTGGGTAATAAGGTGATGAGTGTTCTTGCCTCAACCCAACATTTGATGTTGATTTAGACATCATTTTGTTCTAAAAGTCACTGCCATGGTCAGTGACAATCTCCTTTGGGACACTGAACCTTTCTATTATCTGATTAAACAAGAAGAGAATTGTTGTCTATCCATCTTCCTTGAACATTGACATAGCTTCAACCCACTTAGTAAAGTAGTCTATTTCTACGATGATATAACAGTGCCCCCTAGTTGAGTGGGGGTGGCATGTAGTATAATCGATCCCCCACTTGGTGAAGGGGCCAACTGTGATGATGAGAAACATGGGAGCAAGATGTGCCCTCATCTTTCGTGAGAATATCTGACACGGGTGGCACTTCTTGACTGATTCAACGCAATCTTTGATTAATGTCAGCCAATAGTAACCAGCTCATAGAATATTTTGGGTTGTTTCCAACCCAGACAAATGACCACCACATGCTCCAGTGTGGTCGTAGTTAAGAACAAGTTCTTCTTCTTCATGGGTGAGACATCGACGAAGGATGCAATCTATACCTCAACGATACAAAGTGTCTTCGAGAATAAGATAGTTTTTATCCTGATGGCATATACGTCAACGCTCGTCACAAGAAGTAGAAGCGGGGCACTTCAAATTCTAGAGATAGACTAGTATATCTCCATACCAGGGATCCGAAGATGTGATAAAAAACATATCTCCTTTAATAGGTGACTCTTCAAGTATAACATCACCTGAATCGATTGGAAGTTCCGAGATGAGTTCTGCAAATACCAACGACTTTTTGGATTTCGCCAAAGCAAAATCCAAGTCAAATTCCTGGAGGATAACTATCCATCTATTGATATTTTTGTAGATTAAGCATTGTGTCAACACATATTGGAATGGATTCACAATGGCAATGATGGTGGTCTTGCGAAACACGATATAGTGATGGAACCGTTGGACAACATGAACTTCTGCCAATGCAAGTTTCTCAACATGGGAGTAGTTGAGTTCTGGTCTAACCAGGCCTCGACTCAGGTAATAAATCTTGTGATATTCAAGAAAATCATCCTCTTGAACCAAGACCATGCTGATGGTCGACTCTACAGCGACCAAATACAATAGGAAATATTTATTATAATTGGGTGGCCGAAGCAGAGGGGATGACGTGAGGGTGTGTTTCAACACTTCGAAAGAGTGTTGAGTGGCTTCGTCCCAATGGAAAGGAACGTCCTTCTTTAGTAAATGCATGAACCCTTTTGTGATCTGGACACAGTTTGCGATGAAACACCGTAAAAAGTTCTCTTTTCCTTGTAAACTTTGAAGCTGAGGCACTGTGCATGGGGGAGGCAACTGAACTATCACCTCAACCTTTAAAGGATCGACCATGATCCTGATTGTCAAAACTATGAAACCTAACAGATGACATGATGTCACGCAAAAACTGCATTTGTTTGTATTCAAGCAAATTCGATAGGAGAGAAATCGCTCAAAGATAAGTCGGAGGTGTGTGGGATGATCTTCTCTCTTGCGAGATCATGATGCTAAATCATCCAGATAAGCCTCGAATAGGTGTTTGAGATTGTGGAAAGAAAAATACATGGCCCACTAAAAAGTGGCTCTAGCATTCTTCAGGCCAGAAGGCATCTTGTGATATGCAAATGTACCCCACAGACAGATAAAATTTGTTTTGTGTTGGTCCTCGGGTTTGATCTATATCTGATTGTATCCTAAGAAACCATCCATGAAATAAAAGACCTCACAACTTGCGCATTCATCGACAATATGGTCAATAAATGGACTGGGGAAATTATCCTTTAGACAAGCCTTGTTCAAATCATGGAAATCCGTACATATGTGAATCGTACCCTGCTTTTTGTTGACTGCAACGGGATTTGACACCCATTGAGTCAATTGGACGGGGTAGATGAAACCAACTTTGAGTAGTTTCTCTACTTCAGTCTTAATAACTATTTCTTTCCGAGGATTAATGGGATGAAGCTTCTACCAAACCAGCTTGACGTCAGGGTAAGTCATGATTTCATGTTCAACGATCCTTGGATCAATGATTGGCTTTTCCTCGTAAGACCAGGAAAAAACATCGAAGAATTATTTAAATAAATCTATATGGATTTGAATCTCCTTATGGGAACAATCCACTCCGATGAAGAAATTCTCCACAATGCCAGGGGTTTTGGAGATATCAATAGGTATAATTTTAGCGATGGTTTCCATATTACCCTCGGTATAAACTGTGTGCATAGCCAGAGGATTAATAGGACAAGACCTATCTCCAGTCATAGTCAACACAAATTCTTCTGGTGTTACACATTATTTTCGTCATCCCTATGAACGTTAATGATGTAAACCTATTTGTAGTCTTCAGAGGGGTCAGTGGCCTAAGTTCCTGAAGAAAAAAGGGAGAAGAACTTTTCTTGAGAAAAGAAGTTGCATTTTCCTTTATGAAAACCCTATTAAAGATGATTTTCGCATGCTGCACTATGGCTAGGGTGCGAGAATGCCTAATTCTCGCAGGCTGCACCATATTTGGGTTGAGAGAGGTTTGAGGTTTATCTATAAGCAGGGTGCGAGAATGCTCATACGTGGGAAAAATGAGAATATTCTTGATACTTCTAGAAGGAGAAACTTCCATGGTGAAGTGGCATCCAAATGGTTTGGATCTTACTCGCTTTCATGATTTAGCGGGATCATCCTAACCTTCTCACCTTATCCTCTTCATCTTATAAAAAGAGAGGAGCTCTCATGGGGAGAGTTAGTTGTTTTTGGCTTGGGATTGTTAGCTTGGTTAGAGTGGCTTTGAGATTTTCTTTGTCAAGATAGATTGCGAGTAGCTATCAGATCCATGGTCTAAGAATMCTTGGAGCAAGAAGTGTGTGGGGAACGAAGGATAGTTGAAAGGGACCTTATGACATCAAGGCCATGGTTGTAATCTCTCTTTCACATTTAATATGATACAGTAATATGATTCTTTCCTATAAAGCTTGTTGTGTTTTATTGTATGATTCCTTGATCACATACATAGGTTTATATTGAGTTTATGCTATTACTATCACTTTGGTTGGTTGTGTTCTTTTGTAGGATCATCATTGTATGAGTATTGGAATGGATCTAGGATGGCGATAGCGAGAGGAACAGACGTTTAAATGGTATGTCACCTATCCCTCTTTAGTTAGTAAATTCAATATTAAAAACTTAAGGAAAGCATCATGTTCTGGTGTGTTTTGTTCTAGATCTAGGTGGATCTAGGGAGATCAGTTAGTGTCTGCACCTACCGATTTATCTGATAACAAAATTGGCGACCATACTAGGGAATGGATTTTTTCCTAGTTAGTCTAGTTTCCCTTGCTTTGATTGCTTGTTTTATGGTTTCTGAGTCTATGGGACATCCATCCAGACTCTCTGGATCTAGAAGTTCACTTAGATTCTCTATCCTTTTTCAAAATTTTCTTTGATCACAGACATTCTTTCACTTTACCTCTCTACAGCCTACGAAAACCATTAATTTTCTCACCCTGCTATTAGATCCAGTGCGAACTTCTCGCACCCTACCAGTGTCTAGCCTACGAGAATACCTAATTCTCGCACTGTACTCTACTGCTAGGCTACGAACTTGTTTGTAAATTTTTTTGGATTGGGTTTTGTCATCTTTTGATGACCCAATTTTTCTTTGATTAGCTGGATTGAGCTTTTGGAGCCTATATTGATTTGTTTACAGTCTGCTTGACATTCTTTTAGTTGCTTTTAGCCATCTTTGCTTTGTTTGGTTTTGAAGGATTAGTCTCTTTCTTTGAGTGTCTTTCAATTACAAAGCATGTGTTTTCTTTAGAATTGTTTAGGGAAAGATCAAATTTCTTCTGAATAGTTCACTTTAAAAGAAAACTTTTAGTTTGGGTTTCTTTGTTTTAACAAAGTTCATTATTTCTTTTAGTGAAATTTTTGAAACAAAAAGATTTAATTTCTTGCTTGATATTAGATTGGGGAAGCCTTGCATTTGAAGTAGCGAAATTGCATGATTCTTGGCATTTTTTGATCTTAAATTATGAAAAAAATTCCCCCTCATGGCTAGTGGGGGGGCATGAATCGTGCATTGGTGTACAGTCTTTTCTACTCATTTCTTGAAAATATTGATATTGATGAGTTTTAAGATTTTGGGACATTGTGCATCTGGGAATGATAAATGTTTTCTCCTTCTCATAGCATAGCTTTCATCGAAATGAAAATATTGCATCTTCATCTCTTTGCATAACTTTCGAGTCGATCAAAATACCATATTGTTCATGTCATTTTTCTATTGAGTAACAACAGCCATGAAATAAAGCACTTATAAAAACTAATTAGACATTTTTTATACTTTTTGGTAGCAAACCTACATTAGATTAGTTATAGGGCTTTGGAATAGGTGTGAAAGATAACTTTCCAAAGTTGCAAACAGACATAGAATCTTGAGTTAGGGAGCGGTTAAATCCACTTACTACATTTTGTCTTGGGAAGCCTTTCTAACACAAGGGTCAACCATGAAGTCGCATTGAGACTAGAAGAGTTACTCACCCTGCTTTGCTGGTCTTGGTGTAGATATTACGTGTATTATGGAGGTCACTTGAGAGGTATACCCACAATGATGAGTGGAATCCTTTCAAGTTGATTTCGGGATAGATACCCTGCCCTTGCATGTGGATCGAACTATCGACTGTTTCCGCAAGCATCACTGTAGTGATTGGTAACCTTAGTGGCCTATCTCTTTAGGGTCTTTACACAAGGTTACTGTGGAGGTGCAAGTCTTCACGGTACTTGGAATCAACGTTGGCCAAACTCACTCGGGCTCCTTGGAGGGTATACCCACTATTATGTGTGGGAGCTTACACTATGGTGTAAGTTCGTTAAGAGGTCGTCAACGTAACTTTTCCACCCACTCTATCTCAGACCCTTCTTATTTTGTTCCCGCGACGTTGGATTTCATCACCAACTAGTGCATTCATTGTGAGAAGGTTTTGTTTGCTTTCTTGCTTTCTAGATTTTCAGCGTATGTTGTTTGTTTTCCCTAGAAGAGTCTACGTTGGATATTTTTTTTAATGGCGCCAATTCCCGAAATGACCAATGAAGGAACCCCTGCTCCAGGGGAACCTTTTGTTTTTCCTTCTTATGGAAACATTGGTTCTCCTCACATCGCTACTTTGAGCCTTCTAGGTCTCACAATTGGATTACCGGTATGGTTGTTTTCTACTCAGGTAATCCCGAATGCAGTTATTGCTTCATTTGTAAGCACTTCCCCCCAAGAGAATCAACCTCATGTTGATCCTTCACCTTCTTCACTGGTAAGATCTTCTCCACTTGCAAGGTATTCTTCCATTTCATCTTCTTCGTCGAATGAAATCTTTGAATCCAGTAACTCGATGGATAAGAAGAAGAAGAAAAAGAAGAGTAAGAAGAAGAAAAATAAACAAGGGTCAAAGCCTCCAATCACTACTAAACATATTGGAAAACAACCAGTTAATATTAATCATGTTGGGTGTGTTGATGATATCAAGATCACCCAAACAATCCGTAATCCCAAGTACCCTTGCGGGCTTTGTAAGGGTAGCCATCTTCTTAAGGATTGCCTTGGTCTATCCAGGGTTATAGAAGTATGGTATACGCACCCTCGCCAACCCATATTGTCAGCCTCTGAACAACATGCTAATGATCTCCTGTCAACTAGTTATGATACAGTTGGGAAGAAGAAAAGTAGAGCCAAGTTCCCATGTATATTATGCAAAGGGCGTCATCTAACTGATCTTTGCCCTCATATGGAAGAAGCCTCAAAATTCCTGGAAGACATGACTATTTCAAAACCCCAACTTCCCGCTGCTTATCGCAAGCTTTCTCTCAACCCCCCTGTAGTTGACGAAGTTATCAATCTGGTTCCCCCGTCGGTCAGTCCGATTGATCATGTCATCAATCTGGCCACATCCTTAATTGAACTAGTTGATAAAGTGGTCGATCCGATCCCATATTCGGTCGATCCGATCCCATATTCAGTCGATCCCACTCTCCCTTCAGAGAGTTTTACTAAAGTGGTCGATCTGATCCCACTCTCCCTTTAGATAATTTTACTAAAGTGGTCGATCCGATCCCATCCTCGGTCGATCCCACTCTCCCGTTAGAGAGTGTCACCCAAGTGGTTGGTCTATTTCCACCTGTCGACCCCATTCTCCCCTTGGAGAATGAAACCCACATGGTCGATCTAATCTCGTCATCGGTCAATCCTACTCTCCCGCTAGAGAGTAAACCTGATACTGCCCACATTTTTCTCATTGATACAAACTCTACCATGCCGGTGGGTATTCCTCCTTCTCCCATGGAACCTCCTCTAAGTAATGGGACCATCCTTTTTAATTGGGGTGTGCTAACTGGACCTCGTCTTCCCTCTCACATTCCTTTCCATATTACAGTACAGGTTTTTGGTTGAGACATTCCTCAGACGTTGATAGATGAAGGTTCTTCTGTTAGTATTTTTTCTTCTATTGCTTGGCAAGCCTTGGGTTATCCTCCACTTGCGTCGGTTACATAGAATTTGTTAGCTTTTAACAGAAGAACTAGTCAACCTTTAGGGACCCTTCCTCAGTTTCCTGTAACTTTGGGGGGGGGGAAACTGTCTTCATTGATGTCATGGTAGTCCAAGACCCCTTGGATTTTGCTTTACTCCTTGAGCGAGATCATGTCTATGCCATGAATGCTATTGTGTCTACTCTTTTTTGTGTGATATCTTTCCCTCACGATGGACGAGTTGTGACTGTTGATCAACTCTCATTCATTGACCCCGACTAGATTAGCTCCCTAAATGGTTCTTATATGCAGACAGTATCACCCCCGCCACAGGTCAATTATGTGGCATTGTCTCCCGTGGCTTCAACTTATGATGACTTAGATCCAGTAGTTGACATGGTGATCTCTTCGATAGGGTTGTTAGAGCCTGATCTCTTTACTCCTGTTGTGACCCTCGACATGGTGTCCTTCTAGAGTGTGTTTCTTCCTTCCAGTGAAGACCCCTTGGAATCCATGACCAAGTTTTGTCCCTTGACATGGTATCATTCTGGAGCATTGTCCTCTTGGAATCCATGATCAAGAAGAGAATCGAGGATAGTTTTTGCGTATCTAAGGAAACCTCGTTAAAAAATGAAACAGAGGTCTTTGAGCATGATTTTCTGATTTCAAGCTCATTTAAAAATGAAACCAGCCTTGAGCATGGTTTTCTAATTTCAAGCTCGTTAAAAAATGAAACCTGTTACGAGGATAGTTTTACGTCTCTGTGGCGACCTCGTTAAAAAAAAAATGAAACAAAGGTTACGAGCATAGTTCTTGTTTCTGTGTCAAGATCATTAAAAAATGAAATATTTTTCACCCTCTCTATTTGAGTCAAGTCCTTCATCTAGTATTTGAAGCTTCATTTCATTCTTCTTTGCAGTTGGATGAAACGAAGCTAGGGGGGTATTTGCCTCAGCCTCTGGAATTCATGCTGAAGTAGAGTCGCTAGTTTCTTAAGCTGGGGGATAAGTTCCAACCATCCATGTGTTATGCACTGGGAAGTCAAAGCATAGTTTTCTATGGTTCAAGCTTGTGTAAAAATGAAACCACTTACCTCAAGCATAGTTTCCTCTGGTTCAAGCTTGCGTAAAAATGAAACTAGGTCCAAGAATAGTTTTGTTNTTTTTTTTTAAAGCTTGCATAAACATGAAAACAATCTCGAGCTTAGTCTTTGTTATTTCTCATGCTCGTAAATACATGAGAATAAGTTACCGATTTTAATCTTTGTTCTTTCTCGTGCTCGTAAATATGTGAGAATGCAACCGAGTATACTTTTATGATTTTTTCAGACTCGTAAAGGTTATACGAAAAAGGAACCCACTGGAGTTCCCTTTAAGCTCTTTTCAGACTCTCTAAACATGAAGAGATTGTTGACAGACCTTGTTCTCTTCATGCTCGTTAAAGTATTTGAAGAAAACGTCTATTGAGCGATAGTTTATCTCTTTTTCGATCTCATTAGACTACTTTACGAAAAAGGAACTGAGCGATTTCTCTTTAAGTGTTTTTCAGACTCTCTAAACATGAAAAACCCATGATTTTTCTTTCTTTGGACTCGTTAAATAAACATCGAAAGGCCCTTATGGGACCAAACCACTCCTTAGGGTTCGTTAAACATACTCTGAGGGACTCATCTGAAGGATGAGCTTAAATTGACAAGCATATGTTATCCTCCTCAAGCTTGCATAAAAATAAAGAGGTACTTGCCAGAAAAGGTGGGGGGAAAATTGGGAAAGAATTGTGTCTAAACCTGTATTTCATGGAAGAGTCACTTTTGAACATGACACCCTTTCACTCGCTTTGTGTCTAGGTTGGAAAATTCGCTCCTCTATTGATTATACTCCTTATAAGATTACAAATTGGTCTATGATCCCTGTTGTTGAGTCAGTATTTCCCAAGACAGTTGTTGTGTCGTCAATATGTTCAAAGAGAAGTTCAACCCAGAAAGCCTTCTATTGCATCGGCCATTTCTGCAGTCCTTAATCCTTCTATTGTGTCGGCCATCCCTGAGTCAGTCCTGAATCACTTGTTACTCTGATCTACCTCAAACATTTTTACCTGTTTCATGTCATTGATGGGGGATACATTAAGGCCCTCCTATGACGAGTCTTTTCCTATCGACTTCAACTCATTATCCAGAAATCAGACTTAGAAACTAATTGGTACCTTGGAACTTTCATGCCTCAATGGCAGGTTTCCTCGCTTTCGACGGTGGGTTTTCATTATCGACCCTTGATCGAGAGATTCCGTTGAGTGTTCGACCTCAGCTCATTGATTCACATTCATTGGATTGTACTAGTGTACCTTGGGAGTCATTGAAATTAATGGTGATTTCCCTCGCAGTTGTTAACAGTATACACTAATGACCGGTAATCAAGTGGTTTCTACCATGTTCGACTTCAACACATGTATTCGCATGGTTAGATTCGTACTATAGAGTGGTGGAGATTAAGACCTTGAATCTTTTCTCATAGATTCAGGTTGCATTGGAGTTTATTCAATTTTTACTATTGCATAGATCCACATTATATGTCTCATGGCTATGTTCAAATTTGAGTCTTTAAAACCTAGATCCACAGTGTATTTTTGGTGGCTATGTTCAGATTTGAGTCATATTGGCATGGATCCATAGTGTATGTTTGGTGGCCATGACCTGTCTTACTTGACATGGATCTTCACATGTCAGCATTTATGCTCTGAGACATTTGTATTCTGAGTATGGGAATTCCTACCTCAGTGATGATATATTATTGTACTATATTTCCTTGTTTGTTGGCAGGTTTCCGACTGACTGTTCCTTGTTCCCTACACACACTCGACAAAGTATTTCAGCTATCACTCTATTCTAACTTCATACTTTGGGGGGATCTTTGTTACACATTATTTTCGTCATTCCTATGACCGTTAATGATGTAAACCTGTCTGTAGTGTTCAGAGGGGTCAGTGGCCTGAGTTCCTGAAGAAAAAAGGGAGAAGAACTTTTCCTGAGAAAAGAAGTTGCATTTTCCTTTATGAAAACCCTATTAAAGATTATTTTCGCATGCTGCACTATGGCTAGGGTGAAGGAATGCATAATTCTCACAGGCTGCACCATAGCTGGGTTGTGAGAGGTTCGCAGGTTGCTCTATAAGCAGGGTGCGAGAATGCTCATACGTGGGAAAAATGAGCATCTTCTTGATACTTCTAGAAGGATAAAATTCCATGGTGAGGTGGCATCAAAATGGTTTTGATCTTACTCGCTTTCATGATTTAGTGGGATCATCCTAACCTCCTCACCTTATCCTCTTCATCTTATAAAAGGAGAGGAGCTCTCATGGGGAGAGTTAGCTGTTTTTGGCTTGGGATTGTTAGCTTGGTTAGAGTGGCTTTGAGATTTGCTTTGTCAAGATAGATTGTGAGTAGCTATCAGATCCATGGTCTCAAGATCCTTGGAGCAAGAAGTGTGTGGGGAATGAAGGACAGTTGGAAGGGACCTTACAACATCATGGCCATGATTGCAATCTCTCTTTCACATTTAATATGATACAATAATATGATTCTTTCCTATAAAGCTTGTTGTGTTTTATTGTATGATTCCTTGATCAGATACATAGGTTTATATTGATTTTATTCTATTACTATTACTTTGGTTGGTTGTGTTCTTTTGCAGGATCATCATTGTATGAGTATTGGAACAGAGCTAGGATGGCGATAGCAAGAGGAAGTGACGTTTAAACAATATGTCACCTATCCCTCTTTAGTTAGTAAATTCAATATTTAAAACTTAAGAAAAGCGTCATGTTCTGGTGTGTTTTGTTCTAGATCTAGGTGGATCTAGGGATATCAATTAGTGTCTGCACATACCGATTTATCCGATAACAAAATTGGTGACCATACTAGGGAACAGATTGTTTCCTAGTTAGTCTAGTTTCCCTTTCTTTGATTTCTTGTTTTCTGGTATCTGAGTCTATGGGAAATCCATCTAGACTCTCTGGATCTAGAAGTTCACTTAGATTCCCTGTCCTTTTTCAATCCAAACTCGCTATTCTTCCTAAATTTGGGAGGAAGTATGATCTGTGATGAAGATAATCCCAGGGTCTATCCGGACCAGTAAACACCTCTAAAATAGCCTCTTCATAGGGCAATACAAAGTCTAAGAAATTGGTAGTGGCAAGGGAACCTTGAAACCAGGCAGGCTCGAGAACTGGATCTAACTCCGATGCAGGAGTTGGATCGGGGTTGGATGAAGCTTGTTGGACTATAGAGTACGTAACTTATGTCATGAACAAGGGCATGGAAATTCCATGGTTCCCTATCCCTTCCGTCATGGATGATGGGGAAGGAAGAATCCAGAGATCATTAAAGTAATTCGTGCAGAGCAATGACATTGAAAAGATTTCAGCCTTAGGCTGGTCGGGGACAGTCGATCTCATTTTGACATCACTAAAAGGAGGTGGGTAATCAAAATTACCCATGAGAGGTGGGAAAAAACCAACCCCCACATTGATTATGCTAGCCTATGGGTTATCAATCATCGAGACTGTGGATGCCCCTGATGAAGGGTTAGGTATGGAGAAAGAAAATTGCTCAATGGTCACGATTCGACCCTCATGTGGAAACAACAAGATCTAAAAAACTGTAGCAACCACTGCATGCATGGAATATGTCCAACTCCTTCCTAACATGAGTTTGTAGTTGAGAGGCGCATCGACCACTTCAACTTTGACACACACGGTATTCCCTCCTAATTGCACGGGGAAAGAAGGAATGATTCCATGTGGTCTGAAAGAACGACCATCGAAATACGTGAGAAGAGTATGTGAAGGAGACAAAATGGGTTGACCAATGGCCTTCCAACACACCAACAACATCATGCATGTTGAGGCACCATCATCAACCATCGTACGAAAAATATTTAGGGTAGACGATTTTGTGGGGTGAGCTACTACTATCTGAAATGCGATGTGGTATGGGAGACAAGGTTTCAATTTAGTTGTATCAAGCATGATAGTTCATGGATTACATGTCTCGGTGGATCCTAAGGCGGCTAATAGAGCCTTTCTCTGCGAAGGGTAGATTTGAAGGACCTCCAAAGTAGACATCGTGCAAGGGGTTTGTGACAAATCCTCCACCACAAAGTAGTTATGGGAAACCCTCGCATTTGGATTATGTGAATCTTTCTTGAACACCCCTTTTGAGATGTGTGTCATTGTTTCAACCATCGTTCTCTTGATATGGAGAGGAAAATATGAGTTTTCGGCTTCTTTTCCCTTTTCGACAGTACTTGGTGTCCTGTAATCATGTTCCCTAGTAGCTATGTGGGATTTACCTTTCAACATATAGACGTTCAAAGTCGAGGGATTTATAGACGATGAAGGGGGTCCCTGACTGTGCCCATCTGCATTCATAGAGGCTTCAGTTAAATTTTTCCCATGAGGAAATGGGTTCGTTAAAACTATAGGTTGTTGTTGCACCAATAACTTTTGGGCTTCCGCGAGTCGAGGGCATAGGTGAGTCAGGTGGTCTTCTGCGCAGAGGTTGCATGGATACTTTGACTTCTTTCTCTCTGTGTTGCCTCAACCAATGTTATTGGTGGGTTTATTATCCCCCTTACCCTTCTTTTGATACTTTTTCTTCCCTTCGGCCTGTTGGATAGCCTTTGGGTTTGTTGATTGCATGTTGTGTACATCCGACGTCTGAGCAGGGGGAGCATCTGAAATAGAATTTGGGTTGTCCACTATCTATTGTATTGATAATTGTTGCAATTGGTTTGACAACAGATCAGTGGGCTTTGCTTGTGCTGAACCAACAATGTTGCCAACATGTGGTCTAGACTTATGTCTGGTCTTATCAAGAATAAATCGTGGCACATCTAGAAAAACTTCGTAAAGAAAACCAAACTGAGAGTAAATCATCTCTAGCTGTTTAGCTCTCATTATCGCTTCTTCCCCTGAAAATACCCCCGACGTTGCTACGTTTTTGGATAGCTAGGGTACCAATGAATTAAGGAACCATTCCAGCAGGAATGATGGTGGAACTAATACTTTAATCAAACTCTTCCGACATCGCCATTCTCAAATGTGATCAAATATATGGTGAGCCTTTGTCTGCTCAAAGTTGGCCAACAATTCTGTGCCGGCATTGTATCTCACAAGTAATTGAAAATGGTTTAAGAAAACCATTGCCAATTTTCCAAAAGTAGAGTATCTTGAGTGGTTGAGCTTGATGTACCATTTCGTGACACTCCCGATAAGAGTGAGTTGAAACAAGCGCAACTAAACGGAGTCATCCCTCAAATAATTGGACGAGCACCATAAATGAAATGTGGTCACATGATCGCCTGGATCTTCATTAGGCTTGTCTTCAAACTTTAGAATGTCTGAGGGAAACTTGGTCGGCATGGCAGGACAACATGGATCGTGACAGATTGGGTCATTCAATAATCTTGACAAGTCTGGAAAATGCAAATTGCCAGAAACAACAACTTAGGTTTTTGAGTATGTACAGGAGGATAAGAGCCTGGGATTTGGATGGCACTAGGTTGCCAGAAAAAGTTAGGTTGCTAGCCTGGGTTCTGGTAAAAACCATGGTCTAGGCCGGCATTCGGATGTTGCGCTTGTTGAGACATCATCGGCTGATTCTCGTAGTAGGAATTTTAGGGTTGAGAAGGGATTGCTCCCAATGTAGTGTTCCAAAGGTTCTGGAAAGGGTTACCCCTTGTCGATCCGACAGGCATAGGTCCCGAGCCTTGCCTAGGGTTCCGTTGACCATGAAAGGGGTTGCCCCCGGTCAGCATCCCTGACGAGGGAACTGATCCCTACCATAGATTCCAAGGTCCTTTAGAAGTATGTGCCCCCTATGCAGGAATAGTACCATGTGCAGGATTTTGTGATCCAAAACCAGGGTTTCTGTAACACCCTATTTCCCCCAATTTGTAATTAATCATAAAATAGGAATTAACATGCTAATGCATGAGGAAAATGTAAATGTATTATTGTTTGAGTTTCCAATAACTGACTGTGGGGGTGAAGCCTTGAAAGTACAGGCCATGATATCACTAGGGGAGAGAAATCAGTTAATTAGGCAAGGATCGGTGGTTGAACTACCAACCACCCCCATGAATGGGAGCATGGTCTAGCTACAGGAAGTCATCCTAAAGTACCGTAGGGTCTGACAGACCAGGCGGACCCAATCTTCCTTCTGATAGAAGGAAGGTGACAATTATACACACGGAGGCCACAAGAGGGGGAGATACCAAACAATAGAGGAAGCTCCCAAGGGAGAGGCATGGAGAAATCTAGCAAATCATGAATAGAAGGTTGTGAGTTTGATGCCGAAGAGCATTTTCGAAACCTCACCGAGGCCACAACTGAATGAGAAAGCTCTGAGTTGCAGAAAATAGCACCCGAACAGAAGATGAAACAGAGAGAGAGAACCCTCGAGAACTATGAGAATTCCTTGGTGATATCAGGGCTTGGCACGGGGGTGCCCAGAGTGATAACAATGAATGCCTCTGAGCCTATAGTCAATTGGAAGGATGAACACCCACGGTCAGTTGGTTGGTAGCAACCTGTAATGGATAAGTGATTTCCTACCCTTTGTAATTTAGCTGTAACTGTGTATGAATTAGTTATACTGTGCATGATTTCAGGAATGTTAATGAATGCTTAATGGATATACTGTATCCTTTTTATCTCTGCTTGGTTGTATAATTAGGAAAGTAAGGAATTATATGGGTCATACATGACCTGTTCTCATAAATTCTCGAGTTCTATAGCATCTTAAACTAGAGCCATGAACCGTGAGCTCGTCGACCTTAGGTATAGTTGCATGTACAATGGTTTACTCATCTAGTCAATCTGATCCCCTTGGTGGATGGAGTTTGTTAAGCTCATGAGAGGTAGTGCCGATATGCACAGGCTCTATGTGATCAAATAGAACCCCAGAACCCCTTGATGAAGGAGCACAATAGTTGTGTTGAAGACTCTTCTAAGAGTCAAATCTAGGAGGAAGAGCACAAAGTTCTCATGTCCTTCATAGCTGACGAACCTCAAGAAGGATAGCAAGTTGAAAATACTGAAAGAAAGTACCCTTATGTTTTCTAGATGAACAGACGAGATCCTTTCATAGGATCTAAGGTCTGTCACGACTGCTAGATTGGAGGAAGGAACGTAGGTGTTAATGCCTCGACCCATTTTAACCTTTGCAAGTAGCGAAGGAATCGGGACCGTAGATCCCAAGATCCATGGGAGTTACCTAGATCGTCCATTTGTAGAAGACACATGGTTGCCGGTTAGCATTTCGACACTCGGGAAACCCAAGGGTAAGACCCCTTGTCTTCGCAAGTCATGAAATCCCAGTATGTGAAATCCCAAAGCGGTGTAGTTTGAAATGATTTCAGCATTTCGAAACTCGGAAAACCCAAGGGTATGAACCCTCGTCTTCGCAAGTTGCGAAATCCCGGTACGCGAAATTCCGATATGTGAAATCCTGAAGTGATGTAGTGTGAAATGATTTTGGCGTTTCAGCACCCAGGAAACCCAAGGGTATGAACCCTCATCTTCGCAAGTTGCAAAATAACGGTACGTGAAATCTCGGTATGTGAAACTCCGAGTCAGCTTAGTGTGAATAGGAATTCAGGGTTTGAAAAGGGAAGGGGACGACAGGTCATTGTTCTCTTGAGTCCCGAAAAGCCGAAGGTTCGGGTGAATAGGTGGCACTTCCCAGATGTAGGAGCCACGTGGATGACAAGTGGTACATCCCAGAATAGGGGTCACATGGAGGTGATAGGTGGTGTGTTCTTGTCATAGGGAAGGAGTCAACACCCCATTGACCTATATCACGTTTCAAGGTTTGTCATTCCAAAAGGTAAGGAACACTTGCAATGGGAATTGTGAAGTTGCGAAACCCGAAAGAGATAGGTGCGGAGACTTGCGCCCTAGCTGGAGGTCACATGACACCGAGACAAAGGTGGAGCCGAATACCTTAGCCCACTTTGGATTTCGAGGTTTGCAGAGTCGAAAGACTTGACTCGCTTGTATCGTGAAGTTGCGAAATGAAAAAAGGTGCCTAGTTTGTTTGGCTTGTGGTCATAACCAATGATCACATGGAGGTGGACAAGGGAAGGACTAGCCTACGCTAGGCCCTCATAGGACTTCGGGGATTCAATCCCTCGAGAAGAGGCGAAAAACTTATTATGCCATAGTGGGTGTGTGACAAATTGGTATTAGAGCATGGTTACAACACTTGGCTTGGTTGGGCTGATGTACGAGCCGCATAAAGAAATATTGTTATCTTCATTTTCTCTTTAAGAAGAAGGACCGCAGAATGAAACTGTAAATTGGGAATTTCCTTAAACCCTCTGTTAAGATGGTAACTACTCTTATAGGAGTAGGAATGCACTGATCAATATTACTAATAAGACCTGAGTGTGAATAACAGAGGTGGAATAAATTGTGTTATGAAGTTGCACGAGCCAGACAAGGGACAGGAACTGAGTTTTTTGTTATAGTGTGACGATGGCTACCTACTAAAGCAGGTAGAGTCTCTTGCAATTGAGATGACTGGTTAGGTAAGAATTAAGATCCAAATGAAGAACTCCTTCATGATTTGAAAAATTTGGTAAGGGCTAGTAGGGTCCTTAGAAAGTTATAAATTATTGCATTATTAAAAGACTAAACCTTGAGCATATAACTCCTCACGGTTGAGAGGACTGATGAAAATATGTAGGGTCAGATTACCTAACCTATAATGGTTAGGATCGACAACAAGGATAATATGTTTAAACAATATTAAGAGGAGTCCTTTGGGACTGTTGCTAATTCCCAAGAGTGACCCTTGTTGGTTGTTCCCATAAAGATAGGGTAACATATGTATGAGTTATGACTACAAGATTAGTTCTGTAAGTAACTTAAAATCTCAGAAGAGATAGTGGGAAATTCTGTATGCCGAGTGTGCATATAGAGCACAGGGAGTGCATATAGAAACAAGCTTGTGTTAAAGTTTGAAAGCTCTGGAGGTTGAACACAGAGGATGATTCCAGAAGAGTTGATGCCAAGTTTCTGGCTGGAAGTTATTGAAAATCTGAACGGATAGTGGAATTCTCGGAGGGAGGAATATCGAAATTCCATGAATCGTTAGATCTAGTAGATCAGCGGAAAAGATAAGGATGATAACCTCTCATCACTCACAAGATCAGGAGGAATATTATCCATTAGATTGGAATCAACAAGAGCCATTGATCTAGAGCTTCGAGGTTTTTTCTATTGGGAAAATAGAAACGTAGACTTTCCAAAGTCGCATCAGGTAAATCATCGATTAAATCAAGGTCGTTGGTTAGTGGATGACCTAAACCGTAGATCTAATGTAATTGGATCTTCGAGAGTTGGAGGTTTAGAAGTCAATGGGAAGAGTTTTGAGGACTCACATGTCACGAAATCCTGACATCCAACTTGAGCCATTGGATAGAGACAGGTGGTGGATCATTGATCTGACGCATACACATTTCAGGGATTCAAAATCGGGAGTTAAGGGGTGAAGACTCCACCAAAATCCTGAAAGGTGGAAAGTCGGGATTTGATCAGGACCATTGATTGCCAAAGAGATCTGGACCGTGGGATCTAGGTTTCCAAACCCTCATGGATCAGAAGTTTTGGGAAACAATGGTGCGTTGTCCGTGGATTCGCCAAAACGTGGGATCCCGATGCATGTCTAGGAGTTGACCCCAGGTTCTGAGCGAAGGGTCATGTGAATAAAAGAGCTGAGAAAACCTTACCTTTGGTCTTTCGGGTTTTCAGATTTCAGGGATCGAGGAACTAGAGTTCCTTGCAACATGAATCCTGAAATCGCGAAACGTGAAGCACCTTTTGTTCGGATCGTGGTGACCACTAGTGGTCGCATGAGGAGAAGGAGTGAGCTAGTATGATGAATACGCATGAGTTGAATGCAGTGTGAAGCTTCATAATAGGAAGCCTGATATTAATACTGATAAGGTATGAATGATATTAAATGTGCAAGTAATGCAAATGTATGATGTAAGAGTAGAAGCATACTAGAGGCCCAATATGATTTCCCCGATGAGCGAAATATAAAGCAAGTATTTCTCTTGTCCATATTAAATGAATACTATGGAGGCATAGCGGACTCCATTCTGGGTAGTCATGAAAGTTTTGTTCCAAATAACAGCCTGAGGGGAATGTATTCCATTTCCTCAGGAAGTACCAATATAATTAGATGAAAGGGTAAATGAGCAAAGATTCTCTCTTGTCATAATAAGAGACAAATGATTACGCCTTTGAGAATCACATGAGAAGGATTGTGAATGAATATGAATTGACTGATCTTAACAGTAAAGATGCATGTGGGATGTAAAATATACCTATGGCAGCTGCACACGGGCTTACGATTATGAGTATAGCTAAGTACATCATGGATGTAAGTTAGCGAAGACCTAGAACATGTGTTGATGCATAATCTAGAATATATACCAGAAAGGTATGTCTATGTCCCTTAAAGAATGCTTATTAACAAGATGAAGCTAATTCGAGCTTGAGGCCATCACAGATAGTGATGGATATGCAACAAGGAAGTTGCATGCAGAAGGAGTTCCTGGGGGAGGAACTGTGTAAGGACTTTGTCAGAGGGACAGATCACAACCCTAATAATTGTTGAATGTTGAACAATGGGCTGCAAGGTCTGTCCATATATATATATATATATATATAAGAATCCTGGATTACATTTTGAAAGAATTGTGTAATTAATAAAAGACTAACAACCAAATATTGACCATTCTGATAATTGAATGGAAGTGTATAGGATGCACATGTTCATGATTCATTATGAGCAAAGAGTTGTTATTAAAGCATGTTGTAGTATCCCAAAAAGGGTTAGGGTGAGGCTTAACCAAGGTTGCTCAGAAAAAGAGCAGTTGCGGAAACCAGTATAGTTGGTAAGAGGCAAGTAAATCCCCTGAGTATGATTAAAAGAATAAATGAGTACGTTTAACTGATAAGGCTTGGTTGAAGCTGTGATTAAGGAAAGGTAGGGAGACCTTAGAGATAACTTGACTGGGCTGAAAAGCCCTAGGTGATGTAGAAAGAATTTGAAGAAGGGGAGAGCCCTCAATCCTTTCCTTGCTGTACATTATGTTTTCTATGGGATGAGAAATCTAGTACATTGATGAACGAAAATGTTTTGACACCATAGTAATGATGGTCGTAATGCTGTGAAAATGATTGAGAACTGTTATGTTGCACTCATGAAAACATTAAGGATAGTGTGATGAATTACATACATATATGTTGAGACATGTCTGAAAATATTTTATTAATTTAATGCTATGGTAATTGCATTTTAATTTACATGATGACTAATGTGCTTATGGTGTATGTCATGTGTAGAAAGAAATAAGATTGGAACTGTCGAGAAAGACAGTTTCCAATAATGAGCAACCTCAATCAAAGGATGACTATGAGAAGGTTCTTGTGGAACGATTATTGAAGGGAATTTAAAAAGTCCCCATGGAGCACCACTGATGGGACAATATCAGAGAGAGAGTGCTAGCAGCCAAGAACCGGTATATAGATATTGGTGCCTATGTGGCACTAGGTATGAAGGGATTTGGTAGGAACCCCTTCTGAAATATTTTATTGTCTTAGTGTTATGCATGAATTTTGAAAGGCAGTGGTATGCCTTGGATACCCAAGTAAGGTATGACTTAGGAAGGAGAACCTGAATGATGGAGGTATGAACCTCTGGTAGTAAACATTGTTTGTAACCCTTGGAAGAATTCATGAACTAATATGTCATGAATGCATGGACAATCAAGGAATGCATAAAGGCATTCATGTGAAACTTTTGAGTTCATGTGTACTGATTTGGGATCGTGATCGACCTATAGTAGGTAGTATGGTCCTACTGTAAGAATGAAAGAAAAATGAATAAACTATATGAGGAAAAGGTTGGTTAAATTCCAACACGCCATGGCCAAGAACCGGTCATAAAGTGTGGCGAACTTGAATAAAAATGCAAGAGTGCATTGGGTATGAATGTGGCCATGGATAGTGGCACATTTGTTAAAACCCTTTGAAATGTTGAATTACATTTTGAATATATA
>JASDQU010790091.1:183243-235849 GCA_032191745.1 Picea mariana | reverse complement strand
ATGGAAAATCTAACAATTTGTTTGGCTGATTGAAGAATGAATTGCAGGAAGCAGAGGGTCATGGATATCGCAGTAAGGTAAGCCCATAGGAAAGACCCTTTTCCTGCTGAGCCAAAATGCAAGGAATGGAAGAAGGAGTCTTGGATATGGAAATGTTGTAAGCCCATAAGGAAGACTGATTTCCTACTGAGCTAAAATGTTATGGGAAGGAAAGTCCCATAATTATGAATTTGGTTCCTGTGCAGAACAAATATGAAAACAAATTGTGGAATAGGAAATCTGTAGGTGACAAATTTGCAATAGAATTCAGAAAGTTAGAATTTATAATGATGTCTCATGAACCTTGTGTACCTGTGATACAGGTGAGAAGAAAATATTTGTCCTGAAAGGACAGATGAAGACTGTCACAGCTGAAAACAATGAACATGGCTACTGTTGAGCCAGGAGAACCCCGTGATAATTCATGATCGATGGACATACATTGCATTGAGGTAACACAAGCCAGAGGGATGCCTCAGCAGAGAAAGTTTGATGGATGCCTTGACTGTAAGACTCGATAGAGTCTCTAAAATTTTCATGTGTGAGAAAACCTTGGCATGGCAAGAAGGATCGCCCGAGGGACTGTATAATAGTGAAGGGGATGCCTGAGCCCGCGCTTGGAAGATGAGTGACCACAATGAAGAGGAGACCTTAATAATTGTTTTAAACTATTGGGATCACGCACACAGTGGGTAGTTTCCTGTGCAGAAAAACCTTGGAAAGGAAGATGAAATCATGATAGCTCTTGTGAACTATTGAATTGAAATCATGCACCCAATGGGTACGTCAAGGAAAGTGATGAGCATGGATAACAAAACTACCATGTGGATATAGATCCACAAACTGCACAGATAAGTATTGTGTTAAGATTATAAAATTTTCCTTTCTAATTTTGAAAAACAGTAAGATGTCTTCGCACAAAATTGTGGTTAATATGCTTGTGTCCAAGAATTATTGAAGGCAGATGACAAAGAATCAGATCCTAAAAAGGACCTGATCGAGAATAAATTTCAAGACTTCTGAAGTGGCCGAATGAGGAATGCATGACACATGTTTTGAGAAAGAACACAAAGGACGATGTTCCTTTAAGGGGGAGGGAATTGTAACACCCTACTTCCCCCAATTTGTAATTAATCATAAAATAGGAATTACCATGCTAATGCATGAGGAAAATGTAAATGTATTATTGTTTGAGTTTCCAATAACTGACTGTGGGGGTGAAGCCTTGAAAGTACTGGCCATGATATCACTAGGGGAGAGAAATCAGTTAATGAGGCAAGGACCGGTGGTTGAACTACCAACCACCCCCATGAATGGGAGCATGTTCTAGCTGTAGGAAGTCATCCTAAAGTACCGCAGGGTCTAACAGACCAGGCAGACCTGAGCTTCCTTTTGACAGAAGGAAGGTGACAATTATACACACGGAGGCAGCAAGAGGGGGAGATACCAAACAATGGTGGAAGCTACCAAGGGAGAGGCACGAAGCTCTCCAATGAATCATGAATAGAAGGCCATGAACTTGATGCCAAAGAGCATCTGAGAAACCTCGTCGAGGCCACAACCAAGTGAGAAAGCTACGAGTTGCAGAAGATAGGACCCGAACAAAAGCTGAAACAGAGAGAGAGAACCCTCGAGAACTGTGAGAATTCCCTGGTGATATCATGGCTTAGCGTGGGGGTGGCCAGAGTGATAAGAATGAATGCCTCTGAGCCTATGATCAGGTGTAAGGATGAACACCCATGGTCAGTTGGTTGGCGACAACCTGTAATGGATAAGTGATTTTCTACCCTATGTAATTTAGCTGTAACTATGTATAAATTGGTTATACTGTGCATGCTTTCAGGAATGTGACTAAATGCTTAATGGATATATTGTATCCCTTTTATCTCTGCTTGGTTGTATAATTAGGAAAGTAAGGAATTATATGGGTCGGATATGACCTATTCTCATAAATTCTTGAGTTATGTAGCGTCTTAATCTAGAGTCACGAACCGTGAGCTCGTCGACCTTAGGTATAGTTGCATGTACGATGGTTTACTCATCTAGTCGATTTGAGCCCCTTGGAGGATGGAGTTTTTTAAGCTCATGAGAGGTAGCGCCGATATGCACAGGCTCTCCACGATCAAATAGAACCCCAAAACCCCTTGATGAAGGAGCACAATAGTTGTGCTAAAGACTCTTCTAAGAGTCAAATCCAAGAGGAAGAGTGTAAATTTCTCAAGTCCTTCATAGCTGATGAAGCTCAGGAAGGATAGCGAGTTGAAAATATCTAAAGAAAGTACCCTTACATTTTCTATATGGATGGACGAGATCCTTTCGGAGGATCTAAGGTCTGTCATGACCGCTAGATTGGAGGAAGGAACGTAGGTGTTAATGCCTCAACCCATTTTAACCTTTGCAAGTAGCGAAGGAATCGGGACCGTAGATCCCAAGATCCATGGGAGTTACCTGGACTGTCCATTTGTAGAGGACACGTGGCTGCTGGTCGGTGTTTCGGCACCCGGGAAACCCAAGGGCAATACCCCTTGTCTTCGCAAGTCACGAAATCCCGATATGTGAAATCCCGAAGCGGTGTAGTGTCAAATGATTTCGGCATTTTGGCACCCGGGAAACCCAAGGGTATGAACCCTTGTCTTCACAAGTTTCGAAATCCCGGTATGCGAAATCTCGGTATGTGAAATCCTGAAGCGCTGTAGTGTGAAATGATTTCGATGTTTCGGCACCCGGGAAACCCAAGGGTATGAACCCTCATCTTCGCAAGTTGTGAAATCCCAGTACGCAAAATATTGGTATGTGAAACTCCAAGTCGGCTTAGTGTGAATAGGAATTCGGGGTTTGAAAAGGGAAGGGGACGATAGTTCGCTATTCTCTTGAGTCCCAAAAATCCGAAGGCTTGGGCGGATAGGTGGCACATCTCATATGTAGGAGCCACGTGGATGACAAGTGGTACATCCTAGAACATGGGTCACGTGGAGGTGATAGGTGGCATGTTCTCATCACAGGGAAGGAGTCAATACCCCGTTGACCTATATCGCGTTTCAGGGTTCGACATTCCAAAAGGTAAGGAACAATTGCAACAAGAATTGCGAAGTTGCAAAACCTGAAAGAGATAGGCATTAAGACTTGCGCCCTAGCCGAAGGTCACATGACACCGAGACAAAGGTGGAGTCGAGTACCTTAGCCCATTTTGGATTTTGGGGTTTGCAAATTCGAAATACTTGACTCGCTTGTATCGCAAAGTCACGAAATGAAAAAAGGTGCCTAGTTTGTTTGGCCTGTGGTCATAACCAATGATGACATGGAGGTGGACAAGGGAAGGACTAGCTTACGCTAGGCCCTCGTAGGACTTCGGGGATTCTGTCCCTCGAGAAGAGGTGAAAAACTTATTATGTCGTAGTGGGTGTGTGACAGTTTCCCTCGGCTGAGATGGAAGCTAACGAGAATGTGTTGTTACCAAACATGTCGAACAAAGAGAATGACAAAGAACCCACTGGTGTGGTACTAGAAGAATGTCCTTGACTACCTGCTCCAGACAGGTTGTAGTTCATGGTCGACTAGATGGGTTGCTGAGGAAAACCGTTGAGCGAGGGAGATGACGAAGGTATATGACCCCCACTGTAAGGTAAATTATTATAAGGGGCTGAGGTGCCCCCCATGGACCCTTGCAGAGGAGCGTTTGATCTCCTTTCCCCCAGACCCAAAGTCTGTAAGGTGGAGTAGGAGAGGGCTGAGTTCGTTTCAAAGTTGGGCATCTCGTATGAAAACAAAGGGCCCGTTGCACTCTGTGTAAACGGTGCAGTGATCCCCGCCATGGACAGAATCATACCACTTCCCGAGGTAGAGGTGGTTGAGACCACAGTGGCCCGGACCTGTGAAGGTGAGTTAGGAGGTGGAACACCCCTAGTTTTGGCAGCCGTAGAGGCAGTATAAGGACTCTCTAACGAGGTAGCAACATTTTCTTCCATTGATTCTTGTAGGATTATCTGACACTCGTGATGCTTTACCCTTGGAGGGGTAATCTGTATCAAAAGTGGCGCCGACAAGTCAATGATCAGAGAGTTATACGGACCGAGAGATTCTGCTCCAAGGTCATAAATAGTTGGTCTCTCTGGAAATGAATGTTCTCCTCTTGGAGATGGCTCAGGTACAACTTCTTGTGTCTCAATCACCTCAAATTACCCTTCTTATTCAAGTCTTCTCCTTTGCGGTGGCGGTAATGGCTCCAAGTTAACTGGCGGTAGGCCCAAAAGCCTTTGCAACCAGAGGAGCTCTTGATCTTCCACTGTGTGAGAGGATCAACAACACACTAAGGCTTTCGATTGTTGAATACTAAAACACGCACTAGAAAAGGTTCCTATGAGATGCAGCAAGAAAACCACAATTACTAGTTGGAAGAGCAGTTACAACAGCCAACACTAGAGCAACTTACCAGTGCAAGTGAAACTTGAACATAGAAGCACCCTCCAAGTATACTTTGCAAAGCATGGCCCGATGTTTTCCCTAGGTATAATGAAATACAAATCTATTTAATAGTTTTTCTCCTTATATAGGCTGATGCAACCAATAGAATGATGGTCAAAATTGTTGGTTTTTTTTTTAGGGAGTGTTGTGTTCAACATTTGCGTTCTTTGTGAAAACGTGGTGTGTACACACAAAAGGACTAGTATTCGCAACAATTTTCAATCCATTGAGTACTATATTAGTAGCACTCTTGGAATGTCTCATTTTTCATGATAATCTTCATGCAGGAAGCTTAGTATTGAACAATAATTCCTTTACCGATCAGCCAACATTGTCTGATCTTAATTTTGAAGGTAACTCATTGCAATTTTATATAACATTTCTGAAGATAATTCACAGTTGTTGTCATGTTTTTTGTGTGCAGTGTGGTGGGTGCAGTTTTGATTGTGGGGGGTCTGTATTCAGTGTTGTGGGGAAAAGAAAAAGACAATGAGATCGATCAACAGGGTGATAGTGAAGTAGAATATTCCAATAATATTAATATTGTTGGAGATGTCGATGATCAGCAAACCGTCGTTGACATCAAACAACCACTATTACAAACTGGGTCACATGATTAAATGAATTCTAGACATTGGACAGTTAGCCTAAAGGCTGAACTTGTCGCATCTACCCTTTCCAAAATAGGGGAATTTCTCTCAAAAGAGGAAGGATGGTAACAATGAAATGAATTTTGCAATCCAGTGATTGGGATACTCAGATATATATTGTCCATAGTTTCAGATATTATATTGTAAATAGTTAAGTTAATATAATGAAAAATGCAGATTTAGTTTCAGATATTACATATTGTATTGTAAATAATCAAGTTAATACAATAAAAAAAAATTGAATTCAAAACAATTTTATAGGTTAAAATTTAAATAATAATAATAGTAATTTAATTTTAAGTGAGAATTTTTGTGCAACTTTGTTGTCATGGATAAATTTGGGGAATTTAAACTAGAACCTCATCAAATATTTCCTTGGGGACTATGAATGATTGCTATCCTCTTCATGTATGTTCAATTCGAATAAGTGATATGTTGAATTCTTACTTATAATGACTTCAAGCATTCTAAGATTTTAAACAAATTTCACATAGAAAATTTAATCAATATCATAACTCAATGTGAGATGTTGTTTCTTTAATTACTACTACTATTATTTACTTTTTATTTTTTATTGAAATTAAATAAATGTAAAAATACAAACTTAAATCATACCACAAGATTAAGTCCCTTTAATACAATTTTTTTTTCCAACAAAATCCCTTTGGCATGCAAATTGTTTTGATAGTGAATTTTTTTTAAGAAAAAGTGGTTTAGATCAAATCCTTCAAAGACACACTTCACACTTATGTTTTTTATTTTGATACTGACAAAATTTGAATAAATGTTTGTATTAGGAGGGATTTGATTCTTGAACTACATTTGATAAGTGGGGAATTAAATGTATTTATTATTGGTTTATGTCTGTAAGAGAAAGTCTTAGTCTAAATGTTATAAGAAATGGTGATTTTTTCGGGGGACATTTGCCGGAAATCTAGCTAAAAATTGCTAGATCTACATATTTGAGTGATTATTTCTGTATAATCTCATTGCCCTTAAGGTTTTTCAGCATATGAATCCATTTCATCATTCATAAAAGAATTTTGGACAACAAAAAATAACGATTTCATGAAAATTTACGACAAAAAAACCATTTCAACCTCACAAAAAGTTTTCACTTCTTAATCACATTTTTCAACAAATAAAAAAATACTATCCAAAATGAATTAAATATTGTAATGTATGTAAAATAATGTTTATTTAATAATGGTCGATAGTAAGACATAAATGGAATGTTATGTCACATATCCAAAATGAATTAAATATTGTAATGTATGTAAAATAATGTTTATTTAATAATGGTCGATAGTAAGACATAAATGGAATGTTATGTCACATATGAATGTCTTAAAGTATATAAAGGAGGGAATATGTCAAGTAGGATTATCTAGGAAAAAATTAAAAACTTAAATTGAAGATTAAATATATTTAAAATGTAAAATTAAAAATAATAATAAAGAAAAAATTAAAAATGATTTGTCAATATATTAATATTATGATATTAAATTTAATATATTGTGATATTAAATTTATGATAGAAATATCCATGATATTTTATTAGTGGTGAATGAAAGAATGTGATCCACATATCTTCTGTGAGGCCAAATATGTATATCATTAATATACAGAATGATATTTTATTAGTGGAGGATGAAAGAATGTGACCACATATTGTTGTGAAGGAAAATATGTATATCATTAATATAAAGAAGACTATACATGTTTATTTTTTATTTTTATAATTAATATATATATTATTAAATTTGTAATTATTTATAAATTTAATATTTTTCATTTTTATTTTATGAAAAAAATTATATTAATTTTAATAATTTAGTTTAAAAAAAAAGAAATTATAATAAATGTTATTTCAAAACTTTGTTATTTAAATATTTTTTATTTTAATTTTATAAAAAAATAAATTAATAAAAATGAAACTAATTTTAATAATTTGGTTTGATTAAAAATAAGAAATTATAATAAATATTATTTCAAAATTTTGTTATTTAAATATATATTTTTTTAATTTTATGAAAAAATAAATTTTAAATTAATTTTTATAATTGGTTTGGTTAAAAATAAAAAATTATGATGAATATTATTTCAAAATTTTATTATTTAATTGTATTCATTATATCAAATTGCATTTAAGTGTTTTATAAAGTTTATGACAAACTATCTATACAGATAAGGGGGTGGGTTTAGAAAAAAATGTATTTCGTGCTCCATTTCTCTCTTGGGTGGTATGGTGGGTTTAGAAAAAAATGTATTTCGTGCTCCANAAATAAGAAATTATAATAAATATTATTTCAAAATTTTGTTATTTAAATATATATTTTTTTAATTTTATGAAAAAATAAATTTTAAACTAATTTTTATAATTGGTTTGGTTAAAAATAAAAAATTATGATGAATATTATTTCAAAATTTTATTATTTAATTGTATTCATTATATCAAATTGCATTTAAGTGTTTTATAAAGTTTATGACAAACTATCTATACAGATAAGGGGGTGGGTTTAGAAAAAAATGTATTTCGTGTTCCATTTCTCTCTTGGGTGGTATGGTGGGTTTAGAAAAAAATGTATTTCGTGCTCCATTTCTCTCTTGGGTGGTATGCTTTTAGGCTCCCCTTTCTATGTCTATAGAAACTCCTCCTATTGATGTTTGTTCTCTTTAGTACACCACCAAAGGGATGCCTTTACTCTTATCCACTCATCCTCAGTCCAATTTTCTCTTAAGAAAAGTAAAACTTATTTCTTAGTTGGCTTGGCTTGCAATTACTAGTGAGATCTTTGACTTTCCTCTATGTGTGTTGATTAAGTAGGAATTCATGTCCTTGATTAGTCAGTAGTGGTTGGCTCTCTACATGAATATTTTATCCCTCATATACATGTAGGGGATTCCAAACACTACTCCACATATGTCAACGGATACTACTACGTCCAATTCAGCTTCATCAATAAAATAAACACTTACAACCAATTTAATCTTAAATTGTTTTGTTAACTTGATCTTTTCATCCTTGTTTACCCATCCCAATGGATATGGGCTTAGATGTTCATGAACCTCCAATCCAAGTTTTTTGACCAAATCCACTCCTATGAGATTAGCCTATGAACCAAAGTCAAATAGAGTGTCTATCTTGGTCTTGACCTGGATCTTGATGTGGAAGAATTTGGCCATCTCCTTTTATTCCTAGTGATGAAGGATACTCAAATTCACCTCCTTCTACATATATGTGAAAACAATATTCTCATCAACATCAGAGTTTCTTTCAACATGACTACTTGAATTTGTGGCAAGAAGATAATTTTTCTTTGCATCCTTCTTGTGGTTCTTCAGGTTCAACTCTAGATGTATTTTCGAACAATTTTCCTCAATGTTACCATCAATATTTCAATGGTTACAATGGTTGCTAAGATCCGTCCATTGATGTCCAATGACTTCCATCTTCTTATCCTTTCACCCTTTCCACTTCTTCTTCCCCTCCTTGGAAGCTTCCTAATGCTCTTTCCTCTTGGAACCGCTTGGATGCCCTTTATTATGGCCTATGTTTTCCATATATTATGATTATGAACATGCCTCGCCCACTATCCTTGGCTTGAAAAGCATCACTTGCTTTCATAGATGGCTATGAAAACCCCCTAGATACTTGAGGAGTACATTTGGGTTCTTGAGAAAGATACCCAACATGAAGGTCATCTTTCTTAACTTGGTGGTGTACTCATGTACACTTTTCCTTTACTTATTCCTAAAGTAGTGCCACTGATCCATTAGTCCTCTACATACCTGATGGGGTAGAATTGGGACTTGATGAGGGTTTTGAATTCCTCCCACCTAGTTACTGGAGGATCACTCTCCAGCCTAAATGCTTTTGTAAAGATTTCCCACCAGGTCAAAGCATGCCCATCTAACTTCAATCTGGAAAATGATATCTTTTGTTCTTCATCTATATGGTGAATGCTGAAATAAAATTCTAGTTGCTTCAACCATCAATATCACCTCGATATGACTTTATGTCCAACTTTTCTTCCATATTGAATAAAGAATGTGAAGAGTTTATGGTACTGGAACTCGACTACTCTTTCATGGGTTATTTCCATGACTCATTTTCTGGGTCTTTGTTATCCCCTAGTTTCCCTTATGATTTAATCTCTAATATCAAGCTTCTGCCTTCTCTAAATGGTGTGATCTTGATTGCTAGATCCACCATTAGAAGGGACATATTGCGAGATATGTCAGTGAATTTCTTTTACAACCTCATGAATCTCTCCTCTACCATATTTCAAGGATTTTTATGAATAAACTTGTTGGCCATGGCTAGGGTTCTACGACTTTCTTCTTAAATTGATTCCTGTATCCCTACAACTTTCCGCAAATACCTCGAGAAAACCTAATCTGATACCAATATGGTTTGCAAACTACCATAGATATTCCACTAGATAGTTCATCACAACAGATCTAATCAAATACTGAAATCTTTACTGTGAAGGCTAATTTCCTTTAAATCTCAAATTCTTTAATTATTGGTTTTTTGCTTAAAATGTATGATATAGATGAAATGCAAAAAGTAGAGAATGTAAATAAATACTCACACACCATCCACAAATGAACACAAGATATAACCTGGGAAACCCAATATGAGAGAAAACCTAGCTAGAAGGTGAAGTTATTCTGCTATGTTTTCTTCAAATGCAAATACAAAGAAAGAGGCACTCTCTGTGGATTTGTTTTGACATGGTTTCCTGTATGGTTGTTACAATATCTCTCCTCCTCTATTATGCTCTCAAAATACTACTCCTAGGTGCTTTTCTCAACTATGGAACAAATACAATGCTAAATAATGGAACTCCTTATCCTATTAGCGGCTTAGTATTTAACATTGCCCGATAGCCATCTAGGGGTAAGGTTTTGACTTCCTCAACCCTCAATTGTGATAATGTTTTGGACCTTCTAGACTATTATTAAAATTCAATATGTGGATAGCCCCATATGTGTGAGTAATGGGGGCTGACATGGAATCCACTTGTACCATGGGGGTCAACATGATAGGTCAACTTGAGGGAGGCATAAATTTTCATACAAGCTCTAATTGATTCAATTTTTACTTCCTTAGAAAGGTCTTGATGTGTATAATGTTATCAAGGGGTCCTACTTAAATATAGGAAATTGTTGAACCCAAAAATGTCGTTTGATGCCTCAAAATGGATTCATAAGGTTTCAAACCCTAATTTTCCAAACGATGTTGCCTAATTGTTCTACATTTTGGCCTTTTTAATCGAAAAGTGGTGAGATAAATATGGACAAAATCACAAGTTTTGGTTCTTTAAATTGCATTTTTGAATGCATAAATGGATTCATCATGTTGAAAAACCTCTAGGGCACTGAGATTATACATACTTGACCACTCAAATTTGCATATCCAACACTTTCTCAATACATTTCGGGAAAAATTAAACAAACAAAATATCCTTGAAAAAGGGACAAAATATAAAATGTTTAGACTATGGCCTTTCCAAACAGGGACCTACCATTTAAATTACCTTCCAAGTTGATTTGTCTTATTTTTCCACTTTTAAAGCATCGAGATAGATGAAAAATAATATAATGATCCAATCCATATAAATTACCCTTGTTCTTTCAATTTACTTTTCATCATCTTCCATTTGTTGGAGTGTACATAAGTTATTATTTTTTCTTTTTTGTGTATTTTTTATAGTGTGAATAAGGTTTCTAATCAGTCTTTATGGTTAACTCCTCACTTGGATTTATTGACATTCCTCCATCTTGAGCCTTCACAAAAAAATATCCTCAAGGATTCAAATTACTTGGGAATATCTTAGAACATTCATCCTTAGTTATCATACAACCATTATATCATCAACTAACTTTATGTTGTTTGGAACACACTACAATGGGGCTCTTCATTTCTTGATCTTACACACTTTTTCAAGTCATCATACATTACAACTATTTTTTCAACAAATTTGAGCCTATCCCTTTGGTATATTTTTTGAAACTACCAAAAATATCAAATTATGATTTAGTTTGTGTAATGGGTGAAGATGAAGTTATTACTATATTTTGTTTTTTCATGGTCTATGCATTTTTAGTATAAGTGCACCTCCTCTCTTCTTTCATCTCTTCCAACTACCTTTGAGGACTGGACACTTTGTTTTATTTGGCTAGTAATTCTTTTCATAGTTTATCTACATCTTAGTCATGCCATTCCTTTAGATATTTCTCATGACTTTCTAGAGTCTTATGTATGTCTTGATTCTCCTTCTCCAACTGTTATATTACGTTCCTTGGATTCTTGTTATCCTCTTCGATTTGTTCATTGATCTTCCATAGTTTCTAGAGTCATTCTATCTTAAGATATTTTCCCATGGATTCCTTATTACTACAACTCATTGAATCATAAATATTTTCCTTTAATAACAAAGGAAATTTTAATCTTTTAATCCATTGGGTGAGTTAAAATCTCTAAATGATACTCAAATCAAATTTTTAAAGATAATGAAAACAAATGCATTATGTGATTATTATTTTAGCCGACATTCATTTCCTCACTAAGATTCCAACTAAATAAGAAAAAAATAATCATACAGAGATGTTTATACACAATTTAATCATGTTTTAAAGGATAACCTTCATAGGGAAGAAAATCCAATATATTCGTTTATATAAGATATGTTGATTAATAAATGCTTACACATGTAATCTTTCATGGCTATTAAGATTCCATATCCATAGGATTGTGTTAAAAATTACTTGATTATATTTATCTTGAGATATTATTTTTGGGATTATCTGTGTAGATTAAATCATCAATATATTACCCATTTTCATGATAAATTTATTAGTTGTGACTAATACTCATAGACATAGGTTATATATTAATGACTTACTCTATGTAGATAATCCCAAAAATGATATTTCACTACTCATCTTTATATAAATTGTTTGGCTGTCAATTTCTTCTCATTTGTAAATATTTCCTTCTCATTGTGGCTCTCTACATAATGATGTGACATTTATAATGTTGAACAATCACAACAAATGAGTTGAAGTCTATCTTTCCTCAAGGATATCTTCTTCTCCATAACAAATCTCGTTGTTAGTTGTGACCCCTCAATTGACTTTCTCAGTTGGATTTTCTAATATTCAACCAGGCGTATGGTTTATTATATTGGTTCCTTCATGGAATACACAAGCTTACCATTTATAAAAAAAAACATCAATCAATTTTTTAGATAATTGGTCTCTACTTATGGATCTTCCTTTCCCAAAAATTCTACCAATGATTAACTGATGGTTGAAAAAAGGTTATTGGGTTTGGCCTCCACGGTCTTCTCACTTCTCTCTACTCACCTTTAGTAACTTGTTTCTCTATGTGTCTCCATGACTACAAATCTCTTATCTTTCTCATATATCTCACTAATAATGTAATCTACTATCGCAAGTGTGGATTTTCTAAGCAATTCCTATTGTTCTTGGTATATCTGTGTCTTCACAATTAAAAAGCTTGACTCATTTACAACTACAACATTTTTCTTCAACTCATCTTTATCTTGCAATCAAAATTCTTATGGGCCATCTCCAAGAATCAATTTCAATGGATCAACTTCACTATCTTTGCAGTTAACCAACAATTTTCCTTCCACATGTAACAGATTCCAATTGTCCAAATCGAAAACAAAATTTTAGCAGTTATTACTGATGTGGCACACACATGGAATTCATGTGATTCTTTAGATAAAGTATTCACCCATCCACTTGATATTTATTTCGAGGCTTAGTGGCATGCCCTAAAATAAACCATTGTTATCATTCAAGCTCCATTATAATTATGAGTTGCATGCTAGTTGGTCAACACCTCCATTTGGCATAATTCTTAATTGTTCGACTACTTGTTGAACATACTCTCTTCTACAAATTCTCATCAAAATTTTCCTTGAACCATCCAAATCTTTGTTGGCATGCTCTGTCAACATGAAACCATTTTTTCCATTCTCTAATCACCAATGTGCTTTTACAACTAACTCTACTCAGTGGAATATATCTTATCAATTTTAACTCTAGTCGATTCTTGGTCTGGTTAGTTTCTTCTATTAGTTTATCCTTAGTCAATCATCCTTGTAATTGATTATCCAACCACTTAACTTGTGCACTATACACTTTATCTACTCAAATTATCTTCATTTGAATTATTTCCATGTTTGGATCAGACTAAAAACCTTGATCAAGTTTCCAAAAAAACCTTGGTAAGAGTTTGTCAATACCATTCTCACCGTACACTCTTGTTAGATAGTATAACCCATATTTACGAAATGACCGTTACGTCTGCTAAAATGTAGAAAACACCTTAATTTATATTTTCTCTATGTGAAGTCATATGGGTCTAAATCTATTAACATACATCCTAAAATGGGGGTCCCACTTTTAGCATTTAATGTTAAAATTTTAAGTTCATGAAAATAAGGTAAATATCAAAAATAATTCTAAGAATTTAATTTAATGTTCATTGCCTATTCTTTTTAAAAATGTAACTTAAAAATGGTAATTTAAGGATTGTTTCCAATTTCTTTTAAAAATATAGCTTATTAGCGATAGTTATTGACCTTTGATAAAATATATTTAGATTTTTTTTGTTCTTAAGATACAGTCAGCGATTATCACCATAACTTTTTTTTTTATCTGGATTATTTTCGACAAAAAATGAAGGAGGAGATATAACACAAAAATATACAGAGATATTGCAAGAGAGACAATAATATAACAAAGATATATTGGATATGTAACAAGAGGAACACCTATACAGTAATACACAATTTCTATTAATGAGAGAAATCTACAAAACTGTAGAAATACAGAGTGGAAGACTTGCTAGAATGGTGCCATCTTATCTTTGAGAAGACATGTGACAGCTACTCACATTCAAAAGAATACAATTTTACAATGAGGCTCCAAAGGCATTTTTATCATAAAGAAAATCCAAAACCATAACCCCTGAAGATGAAAAGGAAACAATTTTGTGGACCATGTTTTGGGTAGTTTGGTGTATCAACTTCTTGGGGGCATAACTTTGGCATACTATATCCGTTTGGGGTGCACGATAGCTCATTAAAAAATTATTGACAAGGAGACTCGTTTTGGGGGATCAATCAGAGCCTAAAACTCTCATTTACATGCTCGATCATTTTTGGCTCATTAGGAATCGAAAATTTGCTAAAAATAGTAAGTTGCCAAAAAACTATATTGAGCCAGTTGGAATAGGAGGGTGGCTACCGATATCCACCTGGATCAATGCTCCCTCCTTATAAATAAATGGTCTCTCTTGCGTTGAGTTCCAGGGGAAAAGGGGAAAGCGTTTCCTGAATTTGAACCTTGGTGAGCTACTTTCCTTGCTGGAGAAGTTGTGTTTCTTGTTTTGTGGGAGGCTGTTGAGAACCTGATGAGATGATTGTGTGAAGAAGGAATATTTGCGCTTTTCTTCAATATTTTCTACCTTCTTTTGTTGGATAAAAGGTGCTTGGACTAAGGCTACAATGGTTGTAGTGTCCTTCTGTTCACCTTTTGAACAGATTGTGAAGAATTTGAATTTTATAGTATGCCATACTACCTTGCGACATTGTTTAGGTGGGACAATAGTTGGAACTACCTCTGGTATCCTGTAGATATGATCCCCTAGAGTAACAATGAAACTACAGGGTCGAGACTCATAAATATCATGGTTCTTCCACATATATGGTTGGCCCACAATAACATCACAGACATCCAACAGGGTAACATCACATAATACCTCATCCATGAAGGGATGGATGCCATATGGAAATCAACACTACTGGCTGACATGGAGATCCCTTCCCTAGTGAAGACACCTGATGTTGTATGAATGAAGGTGTAGTCTTGTCGAAAATACCATCTATTTGACAACCTCTATCGAGATGAGTTTATTTTGGCTTTCACTATCAACTATGAAATGCAACGGGGTCCCCTTCATTGAGATTTGTGAATAAAAGAGGTGCTCCCCCTCTTCAGGATTTATTGGTTCTTCTAGGTGAATTGTTGTGGTCGTGACAGTAGCAGTGGGGTCTGCATCGTTTATATGTATTCTCCCATTATTTTTCGAATCGGGATTTCAATCCTTGTCTTTGATCTCGCCCACCATTGATTGTTTTGAGCGACATACATCAGTGTTGTGCCAGGGGTTTTTAATGGACATCACACCACTTTCCAATGTCCTTCTTCGTCTTCCCATGATACTTATTTTCCTATGGCTTGGAATGGTTTTCAAGAGTATGTTTGTTAGGTTTGTATTTATCATACTTTGGTTATTGCGGATTTGCATACCCAAAATCCCGTTTGTTCTAGTGCCTAAATTTCTACTTGATTTTGAAAGCATATTGATAGGAAACTCACAGTGATGAGATGTCCAAGAAATCCATTTTGGTTTGGATGTACCTATGTAGAGCCTCGCAGTATGTTAGAACTAGATGTCGCTTAGAGTCTTTGATACCCATATTGGTACATAAGGTATGTAAATTATTTTTAAACTTCAGCACTATTTGGCCCCTCTCTTTCTGTAATGTGGTCCATCTCATGTATTGGTTGTCATAGTTACCAACAGGGTAATATTGCTCCTAGACCGCATCCATAAAAAACTCCAAAGTGGGATCGACCCCATATATTCCATACTCCTTTGTAGAAATTTTCTCCCAATAAGTTTCCCACCAATGTTTGACATGGGGGATAGCCTTAAGGAGTGAGAAGATGATCATTTCCCTGTCGAAAAATTGTTAATAGAGAAATAACCTTCTAGAAGATTTAACCATTTTTCTAGGGCATTCGCATCTATCTAACCTTTAAATACGGGAATATCAAAATTGACGTGTACCTTGAAAGGATATGTGTTTCCAAAGTGGCCTCTTGATGAAGACGTGCCTTTTTTTATCGATAGGCATTGAAGGATGTGGGAAATATGCTCCATCAATCCATCCCTCTGTCGCATGAGAGCTTGCTCAAACAATAGATTAATAGAATCATATTCTCCATCTTTTTTATTTTCTTCCACCATGGAGGGTTTCTTGGGAGTGAAAGAGAGACAATAACGAGACCCAAATTTCTATACTTAGACCTTGTTCAGGACATGCACTGAAAAATGATCAAGAGAAGCCTTCTCTGATACCACTGATCCGGATTATTTTCGGCACAGAATGAGGGAGGATATAGAACACATAAATATACAGATTTATTGAAAGAGAGAGAATAATATAATAGAGATATATAGGATATATAAAATGAGGCACAGATATACAGTAATACACAATTTCTATCAATGAGCGAAATGTACGAAACTATAGAAATACAGAGTGGAAGACTCGCTAGAATGGTGGCAGCTTATCTTTGAGAATAGATGTGACAGATACTCACATTCACAAGAATATGATTTTACAATGAGGCTCCAAAGTCCTTTTTATTATAGATAAAATACAAAACCCTAACCCTAGAAGATGAAAAGCCAATAGTTTTGTGGACCCTGTTTTGGGTAGTTTGGTGTATCAACTTCCTAGGGGCATAACTTTGGCATAACATCTTCCTTTGGGGTGCATGATAGCTCGTTGGAAAGGTATTGACGAGGGGATTCATTTTGGAGGCTCAATTAGAGCCTTTATCTATAATTGTGTTTACCTAACATGAAAAAAAGTTTTTTAGGCCCTTAAAATGGCCCCAGAAGTTTAGGAACCAAAAAACTACTAAAAATAGTAAGTTGTCAACAAACTGTATTGAGCTATTTGGAATAGCTGGGTGGCCACCGATATCCACCTGGATCAATATTCCCTCATTTGGAAGCAAGGGTATCCATTCCTTTCAGTTCCTAGGGGAGAGGGGAAAGTTCTTGCTGAATCTGAACCTTTGTGAGTTGCTTGCCTTGCTGGAGAAGTTGCTCTACGTGGTTTGTGGGGGGTTGTTCAGAACCTTTTGAGATGACTGTGTACAGAAGGAATGATTGTTCTTTGTTTCAATAATCTTGACCTACTTCTACTGGATAGAAGGTGCTTGGACTGAGGATGCATTAATGGTTGTAGTGTCCTTCTATTCACCTTTTGAGCACATTGTGAAGAAGCTGGATTTTGTAGTATGAGATACTACCTTGAAGCACTGTTTAGGTGGGAAAATAGTTGTAAATTCCTGTTTAGATACTATCTTGTAGAAATGACCCCCCAAAGTAAGAATGATAGTACAGGGTCAAGACTCATAAATAGCATGGAGCTTCCACATGTATGGCTAGCCCAAAAGAACATCACAGAAATCTAGTGGGGAAACATCACATAATAACTCATCCTTAAAGGGATGGATTTCGTATAACAATCGACATTGATGGATGACACAAAGATCTCATCCTTGGAGAAGCGACCCGATGTTGTATGGTTGTGGGTGTGGTGTTTTAGACAATCCCAAGTGTTTGGCGACCTCTGATGAGATGAGGTTATTCTGGCTTCCGCTATCAACAATGAAATGCAATGGGGTCCCATTCAGCCACATTTGTGAGTGAAAGAGTCACTCCCCCTCTTCAGGATTTGTTGGTTCTTCTAGTTGAATTGTTGTGGTCACGAAAGTAGCAGTGGGGTTTGTGTCGATCATCTATCTTCTCTTGTTATTTTCATAATAAGATTATGATTTGGGGTTTGAATCCTTGTCTTTTATCTTGGACACCAATAATTGTTTTGAGCGACATTCATCAGTGTTGTTCCAAGGGATTTTGTGGAAATCACACGACTTTCTAGTGTCCTTCGTGTTCCCGTGACCCTACTTTTCCTATGGCTTGAACTAGTTTCCGAGAGGCTGTTTGTTGGGGTCGTCTTTATCATAATTTGGTTGTTGATCATTTGTAAACCCGAACTCCCATTTGTTCTGGTGCCTAAATTTCTTCCCTATTTTGACAACATATCAATAGGGAGCTCCCAGTGATGAGATGTCTAGGAAATCTATTTTGGTTTGGATGTACCTCTGCAAAACACTACGGCATTTAAGAACCAGATGTCGCTCAGAGTCGTTGATACCCATATTGGTGCTTAAGGTATGAAAACTACTTGTGAAATCTGCCACTTTTTCTCCCCTCTCTTGTCGTAGTGTGGTCCATCTCATGTATTGGTCATCATAGTTACCAATGGGGTAATATTTTTCCTTGAATGTATCCACAAAAATTTCCCAAATGGGCTTGGCCCCATATATTCCAGACTTCTCTATGGAACTTTACTCCTAGTAAGTTTCCCACCAATGTTTGATATGGGATAGAGACTTAAGGAGTGTGAAGGTGATTTTTTCCCTGTCAGAAAAATTGTGAACAAAGAAATAACCTTCTAACATATTTAACCATTTTTCTAGGGCACCCACATCTATCTAACCTTGAAATATGGGAATATAAAAATTGACTTGTATATTGAAAGGAGAGGTTCTTCCATAGTGGAATCTTGATGAAAATGTGGCTACTTTTATAGACCGACATAAAAGGACATGAAAAAAATTATCCATCATTTCGTCCCCATGTCACGTGAGAACTTGCTCAAGCAACAGATTTATAGAATCGTCTGCTTTGTCATTTTTTATTTTCTTCCGCCATGGAGGGTTTCTTGGGTGTGCGAAATTCATTTTCCTCAAGGGAGAAAATTTTGAGATCCAACTTGCTATACTCGGACCTCATCAGTGACATGCACTGAAAAATGATCAAGAGAAACCTGCTCTATTACTACTAATCCAGATTATTTCCGGCACGAAATGGGGGTGGAGATATAACACAGAAATATACAGAGATATTGAAATAGAGCCAATAATATAGCAAAGATGTCATGTATACTCACATTCGAAAGAAGTTAATTTTAAAATGAGGCTCCAAAGGCATTTTAATCATAAAGAAAAACAAAAACCCTAACCCTGGAAGATGAAAATCCAATAGTTTTTTGGACCCCGTTTTGGGTAGTTTGGTGTATCAACTTCTTGGGGGTGTAACTTTGGAATATGATCTCCATTTGGGGAGAACGATAGATCGTTAGAAAGGTATAGGGGATGAGATTCATTTTTGGGGCCAAATCAGATACTTTGGATATCATTGAGATGTTCGATCATAAAAAACATTTTTTAGTCCCTCAAAATGGCCCCAGAAGTTTAGGAACCGAAAAAATGCTAAAAATAGTAAGTTTCCAACATACTATTTTGAGCCAGTTGGAATAGGTGGGTGGCCACCGATATCCACCTGGATCAATCCTCCATCCTTAGGAAGAAATGGCATCCATTGCGATTAGTTCTCAGGGGAGTTGGAAAAGTGCTTGTTGAATCTGAACCTTGCTGAGTTGATTTCCTTGTTGGAGAAGTTGTGTTGCTTGGTTTGTAGGAGGATGTTGAGAACCTGATGAGATGAATGTATGCAAAAGGAATATTTGTGCTTTTCTTCAATATTTTTGAGCTGATTATATTGGATAGAAGGTGCTTGGACTGAGGCTGTAGTGGTTGAAGTGTCCTTATGTTCACCTTTTGAACAGATTGTGAAGAAGTTGAATTGTGTAGTTTGAGATACTACCTTGCAGCATTGTTTAGGTGGGATGGTAGTTGGAAATTCCTCTGGTATCTTATATATATGACCCCCCAAAGTAACAATGACACTCTGGGGTCAAGAATCATAAATAACATGGTGCTTCCACATATATGGTTGTCCCAAAAGAACATCAGAGACATCCAACGAGGAAACATCACATAATACCTCATCCTTGAAGGGATGGATGTCGTATGACAATCGACATTGTTGGTTGACACGAAGATCTCATCCCTGGAGAAGCCACCTAATGTTGTATGGTTGCAGGTGTATTGTTATCTACAATCCCAACTGTTTGATGATATTTGTTGAGATGAGTTTCTTCTGGCTTCCATTATCAGCAATGAAATGCAATGAGGTCCCCTTCACCAACATCTGTGAATGAAAGAGGCGCTCCCCCTCTTCAGAATTGGTTGGTTCTTTTGGTTGAATTGTTGTGGTTATGACAGTATTTGTGGGGTCTGCGTCGATGATATGTCTTCTCCTATTATTTTCTCAATAAGATTCTAAATCGGGGTTCAATTCCTTGTTGTTTATCTCAACTACCGATGATTGTTTTGATTGACATTCATCAGTGTTGTGCGGGGGGATTTTTTGGAAATCACACCACTTTCCTGTGTCCTTCGTCTTCCCATGACCCTTTTTTTCCTATGGTTTGGACTGTTTTTCGGGAGGTTGTTTGTTAGGGACGTCTTTATCATACTTTGGTTATTTCATATTTGCATACACAAACTCTTGTTTGGTCTGGTTTTGAAATTTCTTTTCAATTTTGACAACATATCGATAGGAAACTCCCTGTGATGAGATGCCCAAGAAATCCATTTTGGTTTGGATGTACCTATGGAGAGCCTTGCAGTATTTCAGAACCAAATGTCACTCAAAGTCTTTGATACCGATATTGGTGGACAAGGTATGGAAAATATTTGTGAACTCTGGCACTGTTGGTCCCTCTCTTTCTGCAGTGTGGTCCATCTCATGTATTGGTCATCATAGTTACCAAAACGGTAATATTTCTCCTTGAACGCATCCACAAAAAATCCCAAGTGGGCTTGGCTCCATATATTCCATAATCCTTTGTGGAAATTTTCTCTTAGTAAGTTTCCCACCAATGTTTTACATGGGGGAGAGCCTTAAAGAGTGCGAAGGTGATATTTTCCTTATTGAAAAATTGTGAAAAGAGAAATAATCATCTAGCAGATTTAACCATTTTTCTAGGGCATCCACATCTATTTGACCTTCAAATACAGGAATATAAAAATTGACTTGTACCTTGAAATGAGAGGTTCTTCCAAAATGGCCACTTGATGAGGATGTGCCTGCTGTTATTGGCAGGCGTTGAAGGCTGTGGGAAAAATGCTCCATCATTTCATCTCTTTGTTGCATGAGAGCTTGCTCAAACAACATATTAATAGAATCGTCTTCTCTGTATTTTTTCTTTTCTTCCACCATGGAGTGTTTCTTGGGTGTGCAAGAGATATTTTCCTCAAGAGATACAAGCTCGAGACCCAACTTTCTATACTTGGACCTGGTTGGGGACATGCATTGAAAAATGGTCAAGAGAATTTGATATGACTGATTTTGATTATTTTCGGCACGAAATGAGGGCGGAGATATAAAATAGGAATATATAGATTTATTGCAAGAGAGAGAATAATATAATAGATATATATTGGATATATAACAAGAGGCACATATATACAGTAATACACAATTTCTATTAATGAGTGAAATGTACAAAGTTGTAGAAATACAGAGTAGAAGACTCGCTAGAATGGTGGTAGCTTATCTCTGAGAAGAGATTTGATAGCTACTGACATTCACAAGATGATGATTTTACAATGAGGCTCCAAAGTCCTTTTTATCATAGAGAAAATCCAAAAACCTAAGCCTAGAAGATGAAAAGCCAACAATTTTGTGGACCCTGCTTTGGGTAGTTTGGTGTATCAACTTCCCGGGGGCATAACTTTGGCATACAATCTCTGTTTGGCGTAAAAAATATCTCGTTGGAATTTATTGAAGAGGAGATTCATTTTGGGGGCTCAATTAGAGCCTTAGGATATACTTTCTTTTCTCGATCATGAAAAACGTTTTTTAGGCCCTCAAAATGGCTCTGAAATTTTAGGAACCGGAAAACTACTAAAAACAGTAAGTTGCCAACAAATGGTTTTGAGCCAGTTGGAATAGGTGGGTGGCCACCAATATCCACTTAGATCAATCCTCCCTCCTTAGCAAGAAAAGGTCTCCATTTCTTTGAGTTCCCGAGGGAGAGGGGAAAGCACCTGTTGAATATGAACCTTGGTGAGTTGCTTGCCTTATTGGAGAAGTTGCTATGCGTGGTTTGTGGGAGGTTGTTGAGAACCTAATGAGACGACTGTATGTAGAAGGAATATTTGTTCTTTTCTTCAATATTATTGACCTGTTTTTGTTGGATATAAGGTGCTTGGGCTAAGGCTACATTCATTGTTGTGTCCTTATGTTCACCTTTTGAAAAAATTGTGAAGCTGAATTTTGTAGTATGAGATACTACCTTGCAGCACTGTTTAGGTGGGATAGTAGTTGAAACCACCTCTAGTATCTTGTGGAGATGACCCCCAAAGTAAAAATGACAGTATAGGGTTGAGACTCATAAATAGCATGTCGCTTCCACATATATGTCTAGCCCAAAAGAACATCACAGACATCCAGTGGGGTAACATCACATAATACATCATCCTTAAAGGGTTGGATGTCGTATGACAATCAAAACTGTTGGTTGACATAGAGATCTTGTCCCTGGTGAAGTTACATGATGTTGTATGGATGCGAGTGTGGTGTTTTCGACAATCCCAATTGTTTGATGACCTCTGCTGAAATGAGGTTCTTTTGGCTTTCGCTATCAACAATGAAATGAAATGGGGTCCCCTTCACCCACATTTGTGAATGAAAGAGGCACTCCCTCTCTTCAAGATCTGATGGTTCTTCTTGTTGAATTGTTGTGGTCATGAAAGTAGCAGTGGAGTCTTCTTTGATGATCTATCTTCTCCCATTATTTTCTGAATCGTATTCTGAATCAGGGTTCAGATCCTTGTCTTTTATCTTGGCCACCAATGATTTTTTTGAGAGACATTCATCAGTGTTGTGCTAGGGGATTTTTGGATATCACACCACTTTTGAGTATCCTTCTTCATCTTCCCATGACCCTTTTTTTCTTGTGGCTTGGACTGGTTTTCAGGAGGATGTTTTTCAGGGTCATCTTTATCATACTTTGGTTGTTGAGGATTTGCAAACCCGAACTCCTATTTTTTTTGGTGCCTAAATTTCTTCTCGATTTCGACAAGATATTGATAGGCATATCCTAGTGATGAGATTTCTAGCAAATCCATTTCGGTTTGGATGTATATATGCAAAGCCCTGAGGTATTTCAGAACTAGAATTCGCTTGGAGTCTTTGATACTCAGATTGGTGCACAAGGTATGAAAATTATTTGTGAACTTAGACACTGTTTGGCCCCTCTCTTGCAATAGTGTGGTCCATCTCATGTATTGGTCTTCATAGTTACCAACAGGGTAATATTGTTCCTTGATTGTATCCACAAAAAAATCTGAATTGGGCTCAGCCCCATATATTCCAAACTCCTCTATGGAACTTTTCTCCCACTAAGTTTTCCACCAATGTTTGAGATGGGGAAGAGCCTTAAGGAGTGTGAAGGTGATTTTTTCCCTCTCAGAAAAATTGTGAACAAATAAATAACCTTCTATCATATTTAACCATTTTTATAAGAAATCCACATCTATCTCACCTTCAAATATGAGAATATCAAAATTGACTTGTACCTTGAAAGGAGAGGTGCTTCCAAAGTGGCCTCTTGATGAAAACGTGCATGTTGTTATCGGAAGGCATTAAAGTATGTGCAAAGAATTCTCCATTATTTCATCCCTTTGTTGCGTGAGAGCTTGATCAAGCAATATATTGATAGAATTATTTGCTCTGTCATTTTTGTTTTCTTTCGCTATGGAGGGTTTCTTGTGCCTGTGAGAGCAACTTTCCTCAAGAGAGACAATCTCGAGACCCAACTTACTATACTCGGACATCATCAGGGAAATGCATTCAAAAATGATCAAGATCATCTTGCTTTATTACCACTGATCCAAAATATTTTTGGCAGGGAATGGGGGCAGAGATATAACATAGAAATATAAAGAGATATTGCAATAGAGCCAATAATATAAGAGATATATATCATATATATAAAAAGAGGCACATATATACAGTCATAGATGATTTTAGGGGCTAAATTTCGCAAATGAGCTAATTTTCCATGGTTTTCCCAAAAAACGATTCACCAATTTCCATTTTTTCTAAAAACAATTCGACCAAATTCTATAGAATAAAATTATTTTACCTTAAAAATCGCCAAAAATTTATAGAAACTATATAAAATCCTTATAAATTTGAAATTTTTTACAAAAGTATCTCCAAACATTTTACATTTTTCATATTAAGGACTAGTAATATTAGCCTAGGTTTATACATTTAAATATAAATTTCCATCCTTAAAATCATACCTGTATATAGTAATACACAATTTCTATTAATAAGTGAAATGTACAAAACTATAGAAATACAGAGTGGAAGACTTGCTAGAATGGTGGCAGCGTATCATTGAGAAGAGATGGGACGGCTACTCACATTTGCAAGAAGATAGTTTTACAATGAGTCTCCAAATTCCTTTTTATCATAAAGAAAATCCAAAACCCTAACCCCGGAAGATGAAAATGCAAAAGTTTTTTGGACCTCGTTTTGGGTAATTTGGTATATCGACTTCTTGGCGGTGTAACTTTGGCATAAGATCTCCATTTGGGGCGAACGATAACTCGTTGGAAAGGTACTGATGAAGAGATTCAATTTTGAGGCTGAATCAGAGCATTTGGATACGTTTGTGGTGCTTGATCATAAAATAAATAAATAAATAAATAAATAAAAAATAGGCCCTCAAAATGACCCCGGAAGTATAGGAACCAAAAAATTGTTAAAAATAGTAAGTTGCCAACAAACTATTTTGAGCCAATTGGAATAGGCAGGTGGCCACCAATATCCACCTGGATAAATATTCCATACTTAGGAAGAAATAGTCTCCATTTCATTGAGTTTTCGGGGGAGAGGGGAAAGCGCTTGCTGAATTTGAACCTTGTTGAGCTGCTTGCATTGATGGAGAAGTTTCGTTGCTTGGTTTGTGGGAGGTTGTTGAGAACCTGATGAGATGGCAGAAGGTGCTTGGACTAAGGCTGTAGTGGTTGCAGTGTCCTTCTATTCATATTTTGAACAGATTGTGAAGAAGATGAATTTTGTAGTTTGAGATACTACCTTGCAGCATTGTTTAGATGGGACTGTAATTGGAACTTCATCTGGTATCTTGTAGAGATGACCCCCCATAGTAACAATGACACTACAGGGACGAGACTCATAAATAACATGGTTATTCCACATATATGGCTCGTCCAAAAGAGCATCAAAAACATCCAACATGGAAACATCAGATAACACCTAATCCTTGAAGGGATGGACGTTGTATGACAATCGACATTCTTGGCTGACACAAATATCTCTTCCCTCGCGAAGCCACCCGATGTTGTATGGTTTTGGGTGTGGTGTTGTCAACAATCCCAACTATTCGACAATCTCTATTGAGATGAGGTTCTTCTGGCTTCCGCTATAAACAATAAAATGCAACGGGGTCCCCTTCACCCACATATGTGAATGAAAGAGGTGCTCCCGCTCTTCAAGATCTGTTGGTTCTTCTGGTTTAATTGTTGTGGTTGCGACAATAACAATGTGGTCTACGTCGATGATCTTTCTTCTCCAATTATTTTCTAAATCATATTCTAAATTGGGGTTTGGCTAGTTGTATTTTATCTCACCTACCAATGATTTCTTTGAGAGACATTCATCAGTGTTGTGCCAGGGGATTTTGTGGAAATCACACCACTTTCCAGTGTCCTTATTCATTTTCCCGTGACCCTTCTTTTCATGTGGCTTGGACTGGTTTTCAGGAGGCTTTTTGTTAGGGTCGTATTTATCATACTTTGGTTGTTGTGGATTTGTAGACTCGAACTCCCTTTTATTATAGTACCTAAATTTCTTCTCGATTTTGACAACATATCGATAGGCAGCTCCCAGTGATGAGATGTCTAGGAAATCAATTTTAGTTTGGATGAACCTATGTAGAGCCACACAGTCTTTCAGAACCTGATTCTTCTCAGAGTCTTTGATACGCAACTTCATGCACAATGTATGGAAATTATTTGTGAACTACGACACTTTTTGGCCCCTCTCTTTTCATAGTGTGTTCCATCTCATGTATTGGTCATCATAGTTACCAACAGGGTAATATTGTTCCTTGAACGCATCCACAAAAAAATACCAAGTGGGCTTGGCCCCATATATTTCATACTCCTTTATGGAACTTTTATCCCAGTAAGTTTCCCACCAATGTTTGACATGGGGGAGAGCCTTGAGGAGTGTGAAGGTGATATTTTTCCTATCGAAAAAAATGTGAACATAAACATAACCTTCTAGCATATTTAGCCATTTTTCTAGGGAATCTGCATCTATTTGAACTTCAAATATGAGAATATAAAATTGAATTGTACCTTGAAAGGAGAGGTGCTTCCAAATTTTCCTCTTGATGAACACATTCATGGTTTTGTTGGAAGGCATTGAAGGATGTGGGAAAATTCTCCATCATTTCGCCCCTCTGTCGCGTGAGAGTTTTCTTAAGAAACAGATTGATAGAATCCTCCACTCTACGTTTCTATTTTCTTCCTCCATGGAGGGTTTCTTGGGTCTACGCGAGGTATTTTCCTCAAGAGAGAAAATCTTCATACCCAAATTTCCATACTCGGACCTCGTTGGGGACATGCACTGAAAAACAATCTAGAGCAGCCTGCTCTGATCCATTGATCCAAATTATTTTCAGCATGAAATGAGGGTAGAGATATAAAAAAAATATATACATAGATATTGAAATAGATCAAATAATATAATAGAGATATATCGGATATATAAAAAGAGGCACAGATATACAAAAATACAGAATTTCTATTAATCAGCAAAATGTACAAAACTATAGAAATAGAGAGTGGAATACTCGCTAGAATGGTGGCAACTTATCTCTGAGAAGAGATGTGATGGCTACTCACATTCGCAAGAAGATGATTTTACAATGAGGCTCCACAGGCCTTTTTTTATCAAAAATAAAATCCAAAACCTTAACCTAGGAAGATGAAAATCCAACAGTTTTGTGGACCCCATTTTGGGTAGTTTGGTGTATCAACCTCTTGGGGGTGTAACATTTGCATAGATCTCTGCTTGGGACGCATGATAGCTCGTTGGAAAGGTATCGATGAGGATATTAATTTTGGGGGCTTAATAAGAGTCGTAGGCTATCATTTAGGTGCTCTATCATGAAAAAACATTTTTTAGGCCCTCAAAATCGTCCCGGAGGATTAGGAACCGAAAAAACTGCTAAAAATAGTAAGTTGCCAACAAATTGTTTTGATCTAGTTGGAATAGGTGGGTGGCCACCGATATCTACTTGGATAAATCCTCTATCCTTAGAAATAAATGGTATCCATTGTGTTGAGTTTTCAGGGGAGAGGGGAAAATGCTTGCTAAATATGAACCTTGGTGAGTTGCTTTCCTTGCTGGAGAAGTTGCTCTGCTTGATTTTTGGGAGGTTGTTGAGAACCTGATTAGATGAATGTGTGCAGAAGAAATATCTACTCAGGAGAGACAAGTTCGATACAATATTAATAAGAGACTTAGGCTATCATTGAGGTGATCTATCGTGAAAAAACATTTTTTAGGCCCTCAAAATGGTCTCAGAAGTTTAGGAACCGAAAAAATGCTAAAAATAGTAAGTTGCCATCAAACTGTTTTGAGCTAGTTGGAATATGTGGGTGGTCATCGATATCCACCTAAATCGATCCTCCCTCTTTAGGAGACAATGGTATCCATTGTGTTGAGTTCTCGGGTGAGAGGGGAAAGCGCTTTTCGAATCTAAACCTTGGTGAGTTGCTTGCCTTGATGGAGAAGTTGCACTGCTTGGTTTGTGGGAGGTTGTTGAGAACCTGATGAGATGGATTTGTGCAAAAGGAATGTTTGTTATTTTATTCAACCTTGTCAAAATGATTATGCTGATAGAAGGTTCTTGGACTAAGGGTGCAGTGGTTGGAGTGTCCTTCTATTCATCTTTTGAACAGATTGTGAAGAAGTTGATTTTGTAGTATGAGATACTAACTTGCGACATTGTTTAGTTGGGAAAATAGTTGGAACTACATATGTTATCTTATAGAAATGACCCCCCATAGTAACAATGACACTACAGGTTCAAGACTCATAATTAGCATGGAACTTCCACATATATGGCTGGCCCAAAATAACATCACAAAAACCCAGTGGGGAAACATCACATAATACCTCATCCTTGAAGGGATGTATGTCATATGACAATTGACAATGTTGGATGAAACAAAGATCTCGTCCCTAGCGAATCCACCTGATGTTGTATGGCTATGGGTGTGGTATTTTCCAAAATCCCAACTATTTGATGATCTCTATTGACATGAGGTTCTTTTGGATTTTTCTATCAACAATGAAATGCAACGGTGTTGAGACTCATAAATAACATGGCGCTTCCACATATATGGCTGGCCCAAAATAACATCATAGACATGTAATGGGGTAACATCACATAATACCTCATCCTTAAAGGGATGGATGTTGTATGACAATCGAAATTGTTGGTTGACATGGATATATCATCCATGGAAAAGCCACACGACGTTGTATGGATGTGGGAGTGGTGTTGTTGGCAATCCCAATTGTTTGATGACCTCTACTGAGATGAGGTTTCTATGGCTTCCTCCATCAACATTTCAATGCAATGGGGCGCCTTCACCCACATCTGTGAATGAAAAAGGCTCTCCCGCTCTTCAGGATATGTTGGTTCTTCTGGTTGAATTGTTTCGGCTACAAACGTAGTGGTGGGGTCTGCTTCGATGATCTGTCTTCTCCCATTATTTTCTGAATCAGGGTTTGTCTCCTTGTCTTTTATCTTGGTCACCAATGATTTTTTTGAGCGAAATTCATCAGTGTTGTGCTAGGGAATTTTGTGGAAATCACATCACTTTTCAGTGTCCTTCTTCGTCTTCCCATGACCCTTCTTTTTCTATGGCTTGGAATGGTTTTCAGGAGGATGTTTGTTAGGGTCATCTTTATCATACTTTCGTTGTTGAGGATTTTCAAGTCCGAACTCCCATTTGTTCTAATGATTAAATTTCTTCTCGATTTTGACAACATATCGATAGGCATCTCCCAGTGATGAGATGTCCAGGAAATCCATTTTTTGGTTTGAATGTACCTATGTAGAGCCCTGCGATATTTCTGAACTAGATATCACTTGGAGTATTTGATACCTATCTTGGTGCACAAGTTATGGAAATTTTTGTTGTGAACTCGACACTGTTTGGCCCCTCACTTGTGGTAGTGTGATCCATATCGTTTATTGGTCATCATAGTTACCAATAGGGTAATATTGTTCTTTGACCGTATCCACAAATAAATATGAAGTGGGCTCAACCCCATATCTATGGAAATTTTCTCCTAGTAAGTTTTCCACCAAGGTTTGAGATAGGGTAGAGCCTTAAGGAGTGCGAAGGTGATATTTTCCCTGTCAGAAAAATTGTGAACAAAGAAATAACCTTCTAGCATATTTAACCATTTTTCTAGGGAATTTGCATCTATCTGGCCTTCAAATATGATAATATAAAAATTGACTTGTACCTTGAAAGGAGAGGTTCTTCCAAAGTGGCCTTTTGATGAAAACGTGCATGCCATTATCAACAGACGTTAAAGGATGTGTAAAAAAATATCCATTATTTCGTCCCTCTATTGCGTGAGAGCTTGCTCAAGCAACATATTGATAGAATCGTCTACTCTATCATTTTTATTTTCTTCCACCATAGAGGATTTCTTGGGCGTGTGAGATCGATTTTCCTCAAGAGAGACAATCTCGAGACCCAACTTTCTATACTTGGACATCATCAGGGACATGTGCTGAAAAGTGATCAAGAGCAGCCTACTCTGTTACCACCGATCCAGTTTATTTTTGGCAGGGAATGAGGGCGGAGATATAACAAATAAATATAAAGATATATTTCAATAAATCCAATAATATAAGAGAGATATATCAGATATATAACAAGAGGCACATACATACAGTAATACACAATTTCTATTAATGAGATAAATGTACAAAATTGTAGAAATACAGAGTGGAAGACTCGCTAGAATGTTGGCAGCTTGTCTCTGAGAAGAGATGTGATGAATACTCACATTCACAAGAAGATAATTTTACAATGAGGATCCAAAGTCATTTTTATCATAAAGAAAATCCAAAACCCTAACCCTAGAAGATGAAAATCCAATAGTTTTGTGGACCCCGTTTTGGGTAATTTGGTGTATCAACTTCCCAACAACGTAACATTGGCATACGATGTCCATTTGGGGTGAACGATAGCTCGTTCGAAAGGTATCGACAAGGAAATTCACTTTTCAGGGATAAATTATAGATTTTGGATACTTTTGAGGTGCTTGATCCTAAAAAAACATTTTTTAGGCCCTCAAAATGGCCCCAAAAGTTTAGGAACTGAAAAACTGCTAAAAATAGTAATTTGCCAACAAACTATTTTGAGCCAATTGGAATAGGTGGGTGTCCACCAATATCCACCTAGATCAATCATACATCCTTAGGAAGAAATAGTCTCCATTGCATTGAGTTCTCGGGGGAGAGGGGAAAGCGCATGCTGAATCTGAACCTTGGTGAGATGCTTGCATTGTTGGAGATGTTCCACTACTTGGTTTGTGGGAGGTTGTTGAGAACCTGATGAGATGACTGTTTTCAGAAGGAATATTTGCACTTTTCTTCAATACTGTCTAATTGATTCTATTGGATAGAAGGTTCTTGGACTAAGGATGTAGTGGTTGTAGTGTCCTTCTATTCACCTTTTGAACAGATTGTGAAGAAGTTGAATTTCGTAGTTTGAGATACTACGTTGTAACACTATTCAGTTCAAACGATAGTTGGAATTTCCTATGGTATCTTGTAGAGATGACCCCCCACAATAATAATGACACTATGGGGTTGAGACTCATAAATATCATGGTGCTTCCACATATATGGCTTGCCCAAAACAACATCATAGACATCTAGATGGGAAACATCACATAATACCTCATCCTTGAAGGAATGAATGCTATATGAAAATCAACATTGTCGGTTGACACAAAGATCTCTTCCCTCACAAAGCCACTCGATGATGTATGTCTGTGAGTGTGATGTTGTTGACAATCCCAACTATTTGACGATCTCTGTTGAGATGAGGTTCTTTTGGCTTCCGCTATCAACAATGAAATGCAAGGGAGTCCCCTTCACCCACATATGTGAATGAAAGATTTGCTCCCACTCTTCGAGATCTGCGGGTTCTTCTAGTTGAATTGTAGTGGTTGCAGTAGTAGCAGTGGGGTCTACATTAATGATCTTTCTTCTCCGATTATTTTCTGAATCAGATTCTAAATTGGGGTTCGAAACCTTGTCTTTTATATCAACTACTAATGATTGTTTTGAGCGACATTTATCAGTGTTGTGTTAGGGGATTTTTTGGAAATCACACCACTTTCTAGTGTCCTTCGTCTTCCCGTGACCATTCTTTTCCTGTGGATTGGACTCGTTTTTAGAAGGTTTTTTGTTAGGGTCATATTTATCATACTTTGGTTGTTGCGGATTTCCATACCTAAACTCCCTTTTATTCTAGTGGATAAATTTTTTCTCAAATTTGACAACATATTGATAGGCATCTCCCAGTGATGAGATGTTTAGGAAATCCATTTTCGGTTTGGATGAACCTATGTAGAGCCACACATTATTTTAGAACAAGATTTCACTCGAAGTCTTTGATAGGAAGCTTGGTGCGCAATGTATGGAAATTATTAGTGAACTATGACACTATTAGGCTATCATTGAGATGCTCGATCATGAACAAAAAAGTTAGTCCCTCAAAATGGTCTTGGAAGTTTAGGAACTCAAAAAATGCTAAAAATAGTAAGTTTCCATAAAACTGTTTTGAGACAGTTGGAATAGGTGGGTGGCCACTGATATCCACCTAGATCAATCCTCCCTCCTTAGGATACAATGGTCTCCATTGCTTTGATTTCTCAAGTGAGAGGAGAAAGCGCTTGTTGAATCTGAACCTTGGTGAGTTGCTTGCCTTGGTGGAGAAGTTGCACTGCTTGGTTTGTGGGAAGTTGTTGAGAACCCGATGAGATGGATTTGTGCAAAAGGAATATTTGCTATTTTCTTCAATATTGTCGAAATTATTCTGCTGGATAGAATCTTCTTGGATTGAGGGTGTAGTGGTTGCAGTTTCCTTCTATTCACCTTTTGAACAAATTGTGAAGAAGCTGAATTTTTTAGTATGAGATACTACCCTGCGACACTGTTTAGTTGGGACAGTAGTTGGAACTACCTCTTCTATCTTGTAGAGATAACCCCCCAGAGTAACAATGACACTATGAGGTCAAGACTCATAAATAACATGGTCCTTCCACATATATCACTGGCCCAAAAGAACATCACATAAATCTAGTGGGGAAGCATCACATAATACCTCATTCTTGAAGGGATGTATGTCGTATAACAATTGAAACTATTGGCTGACACAAAGATTTCGTCTATGAGGAAGCCACTCGATATTGTATAGTTGCGGGTGTGGTGTTGTCAACAATCCCAACTATTTGACAATCTCTGCTAAGATGAGGTTCTTTTGGCTTCCGCTATCAACAATTAAATGCAATGGGGTCCCCTTCTCCCACATATGTGAATGAAATAGGTTCTCTCCCTCTTCAGTATATGTTGGATCTTCCGGTTGAATTGTTGTGGTCGCCTTATTAACAATGGGGTCTGCGTCGATGATCCTTCTTCTCCCATTATTTTCTGAATCATATTTTGAATTAGTTTTTGACTCCTTGACTTTGATCTCAGCCACCAATGATTGTTTTGAGTGACATTCATTAGTGTTGTGCCATAGGATTTTATGGAAATCACACCAATTTTCAGTGTCCTTCTTCGTATTCCCACGACCCTTCTTTTCCTGTGTCTTGGAATGGTTTTCGGGAGGCTATTTGTTAGGGTCGTATTTATCATACTTTGGTTGTTGCGTATTTTCAGACACGAAATCCCATTTTTTCTTGTGCCTAAATTTATGTTTGATTTTGACAGCATATCGATAGGAAACTCCCAATTATGAGATGTCCGGGAAATCCATTTCGGGTTGGATGAACCTATGCAGAGCCCCGCGGTATTTCAGAACTAGATACTCCTCTAAGTATTAGATACGCATCTTGGTGTGCAAGGTATGGAAATTATTTGTGAAATCTAACATTGTTTGGAACATCCCTTTCTGAAATGTGGTCCATCTCATGTATTGGCCATCATAGTTACCAACAGGGTAATATTGTTCCTTGACTATATCCACAAAAAAATCTCCAATGGGCTTGGCCCCATATATTCCATACTCCTTTGTGGAAATTTTCTCCTAGAAAGTTTCCCACCAATGTTTGAAATGGGGGAGAGCCTTAAGGATTGTGAATGTGATCTTTTCCTTGTCACAAAAATTGTGAACAAAGAAATAATCTTCTAGCAGATTGAACCATTTTTTTAGGGCATCTTCATCTATCTTACCTTCAAATATGTGAATATCAAAATTGACTTGTACCTTGAAAGGAGAGGTGCTTCAAAACTGACCACTTGATGAATATGTGACTTTTGTTATCGATAAACATTGAAAGATGTGGGAAAATTCTCCATCATTTTTCCCATCTGTCACGTGAGAGTTTGTTCAAGAAACGGATTGATAGAATCATTTTCTCTGTAATTTTTCTTTTCTTCCACCATGGAGGGTTTCTTGGGTGCGCGAGAGGGATTTTCCTCAAGAGACACAATCTTGAGACCTAAATTTCTATACTCGGACCTCGTCGGGGACATGCACTGAAAAACAATCAAGAGTAGTATGCTTTGATACCATTGATCCAGATTATTTTCAGCATGAAATGAGTGAGGAGATAGAACACATAAATATACAGAGATATTTCAAGAGATACAATAATATAACAAAGATATATCATATATATAAAAAGAGGCACATATATACATTAATACACAATTTCTATTAATGAGAGAATTGTACAAAACTGTAGACATATAGAGTGGAAGACTCACTAGAATGGTGGAATCTTATCTTTGAGAAGAGATGTGACGGCTACTCACATTCGTAAGAAGATAATTTTACAATGAGGCTGAAAAGGCCTTTTTATGATAAATAAAATCCAAAACCCTAACCCTGGAAGATGAAAAACCAACAGTTTTGTGGACCCCGTTTTGGGTTGTTTGGTGTATCAACTTCTCGAGGGCGTAATGTTCACATACAATCTCTATTTGGGGCACACGATAGCTCGTTGGAAAGTGATTGATGAGGAGATTCATTTGGGGGGCTTAAAAATATATTTAGAATATCATTGAGGTTTTTTATTGTGAAAAAAAAATGTTTTTTAGGCCTTGAAAATGGTCTCAGAAGTTTAAGAACCCAAAAAATGCCAAAAATAGTAAGTTGCCAACAAACTGTTTTGAGCCAGTTGGAATAGGTGGGTGGCCACCAATATCCGCCTAGATCAATCATCCCTCCTTAGTAGGCAATGGTATAAATTGAATTGAGTTCTCAAGGGAGAGGGGAAAGCGCTTGTTGAATCTGAACCTTGGTGAGTTGCTTTCCTTGCTAGAGAATTTGTTATGCGTGCTTTGTGGGAGGTTGTTGAGAACCTGATTAGATGACTGTGTGTAGAAGTAATATTTTTTATTTGCTTCAATATTTTTGACCTACTTCTGATGGATAGGAGGTGCTTAGACTGAGGCTACAATGGTTTCAGTGTCCTTCTATTCACATTTTGAACAGATTGTGAAGAAGTTGAATTTTGTAGTATGAGATACTACATTGCAGCATTGTTTAGGTGGGACATTAGTTGGAACAAACTATGGTATCCTGTAGAGATGACCCCCCATAGTAACACTGAAACTAAGGGGTCGATACTCATACATAACATGGAGCTTCCACATATATGGTTGGCCCAAAATAACATCATAAATATCCAACGGGGAAACATCACATAATACCTCATCCTTGAAGGTACGAATGCCGTATGACAATTGACACTGTTGGATGACACAGAGATCTTGTACCTAGTAAAGATACCCGATGTTGTATGGTTGTGGGTGTGTTGTTGTCGAAAATCCCAAATGTTTGACGACCTCTACTGAGATGAGGCTCTTCTGGCTTCCGCCATCAACAATGAAATGCAACGGTGTCCCCTTCACCAACATCTGTGAATGAAAGAGGTGCTCCCCCTCTTTAGGATCTGTTGACTCTTCTAGTTGAACTGTTGTGGTCACAACAATAGACATGGGTTCTACTTCCTTGTTCTATATTCTCCCATTATTTTCTGAATTAGATTCTAAATCATGGTTCGGCTCCTTGTCTTTGTTCTCAGCCACCAATGATTGTTTTGAGTGACATTCATCAGTGTTGTTCTAGGGGATTTTATAGAAATCACACCACTTTCTAGTGTCATTCTTCGACTTCCCATGATCCTTCTTTTCATATGGATTGGACTAGTTTTTGGGAGGTTGTTTGTTAGGGCCTTCTTTATCATACTTTGGTTGTTGCATATTTGTAGACTCGAACTCCCCTTTGTTCTAGTCCCTAAATTTCTTCTCTATTTTGATAGCATATCGATAGGCAGCTCCTAGTGATGAGATGTCCAAGAAATAAAATTCGGTTTGGACGTACCTATGGAGAGCCCCGCGTTATTTCAAAACGATATTCCGCTCAAATTCTTTGATACCTAGTTTGGTGCACAAGGTATGGAAATTATTTGTGAACTTCAGCATTTTTTAGCCCCTCTCTTGCTGCAGTGTGGTCCATCTCATGTATTGGTCGTCATAGTTACCAACAAGGTAATATTGTTCCTTGACCACATCCAAAAAAAATCCCAAGTGGGCTCGACCCCATATATTCCAGACTCCTCAAGGGAAATTTTCTCCCAGTAAGTTTCCCACCAATGTTTGACATGGGGGAGAACCTTAAGGAGTGCGAAGGTGATCTTTTCCCTATCGGAAAAATTGTGAACAAAGAAATAACCTTCGAGTAGATTTAACCATTTTTCTAGGGCATCCACATCTATCTGACCTTCAAATATGAGAATATCAAAATTGAATTATACCTTGAAAGGAGAGGTTCTTCCAAAGTGGTTTCTTCAATAAGACATACTTGTTGTTATTGACACGCATTGAAGGATGTGGGAAAAATTCTCTATCATTTCGTCCCTCTGTTGCGTGAGAGCTTGCTCAAGCAATAGATTGATAGGATCTTTTGCTCTATCATTTTATTTTCTTCCACCATTTTGGGTTTCTTAAGCGTGTGAGAGTGATTTTCCTCAAGATTTACAAGATCGAGACCCAACTTTCTATACTCGAACCTTGTCATGGACATGCACTAAAAAATGATCCAGAGAAGCCTGCTTTGATACTACTGATCCGAATTATTTTAAGCAAGAAATTAGGGCTGAGATATAACACATAAATACATAGAGATATTTCAAGAGATCCAATAATATAACCAATATATATCGTATATATAATAAGAGGAAGAGATATATAGTAATACACAATTTCTATTCATGAACGAAATGTACAAAACTGTAGAAATTCAAAGTGGAAGACTTGTTAGAATGGTGGCAACGTATCTCTGAGAAGAGATGTGATAGATACTTACTTTTGCAAGAAGATGATTTTACAATGAGGATCCAAAGTAATTTTTATAATAAATAAAATCCAAAACCCTAACCCTCGAAGATGAAAACCTAACTGTTTTGTGGACCCCGTTTTGGGTAGCTTGGTGTATCAACTTCCCGGGGGCATAAAATTGGAATACGATCTCTATCTGGGCCACATGATAGCTCGTTGGAAAGGTATTGATGAGTAGATTAATTTTGGGTGATCAATTGAAGCCTTAGGATATCATTGAGGTGATTTATCATGAAAAGAAATTTTTTAGGTCCTGAAAATGGTCTTGGAAGTTTAGGAAATGAAATACTGTTAAAAATAGTAGGTTGCCAACAAACTATTTTTAGATAGTTGGAATAGGTGGGTGGACACCGATATCCACCTAGATCAATCCTCCATCCTTAGGAAGTAATGGTATCCATTGCGTTCATTTCCCAAGGGAGAGGGTAAAGCGCTTGCTGAATCTAAACCTTGGTGAGATGCTTGCCTTGCTCGAGAAGTTGCGCTGCTTGGTTTTTGGGAGGTTTCTGAGAACCTGATGAGATGAATGTGTGAAGAGGGAATATTTATGCTTTTATTCAATATTTTCTACCTTCTTCTGCTGGATAGAAGGTGCTTGGACTGAGGATGTAGTGGTTGGAGTGTCCTTTTATTCACCTTTTGAACAACTTATGAAGAATCTAAATTTTGTAGTATGAGATACTACCTTGCAACACTATTTAGGTGGGACTGTAGTTGTAACTACCTCTAGTATCTTCTAGAGATGACCCCCCAGAGTAACAATGGCAGTACAGGGTCGTGAATCATAACTAGCATGGTGCTTCTAGATATATGGCTAGCCTAAAAGAACATCACAGACATCCAACAGGGAAACATCACATAATGCCTCATCCTTGAAGGGATAGATGTCATATGACAATCAACATTATTGGCTGACACAGAGATATCATCCCTAGAGAAGCCACCTGATGTTGTATGGTTGTAGGTGTGGTGTTGTCGACAATCCCAACTGTTTGATGACCTTTGTTGTGATGAGGTTCTTCTGTCTTCCGCTATCAACTATGAAATGCAATGGGTACCCCTTCACCGACATCTGTGAATAAAAGAGGCGCTCACCCTTTTTAGGATATGATGCTTCTTATGGTTGAATTGTTGCGGTCACAACAATAGCAGTGGGGTTTGTGTTGTTGATTTGTCATCTCCCATTATTTTTTGAAACGGATTCTGAATCGAGGTTCGGCTCCTTGTCTTTGATTTTTGCCACCAATGATTGTTTTGAGATACATTCACCAGTATTGTGTGAGGGGATTTTGTGGAAATCACACCACTTTCCAATGTCCTTCTTGTTGTTCCCATAACCATTTTTTTCTTATGGTTGGACTAGTTTTTGGAAGGATGTTTTTTAGGGTTGTATTTATCATACTTTGGTTGTTGTGAATTTGCGGACCCAAACTATCGTTTGTTCTGGTGCCTAAATTTCTACTCGATTTTGACAACATATAAATAGGCAGCTCCTAGTGATGAGATGTCTAGGAAATCCATTTTGGTTTGGAATTACCTATGTAGAGCCCCACGGTATTTCAAAACTAGATGTCGCTCGAAGTATTTGATACCCATATTGGTGTGCAAGGTATGGAAATTATTTGTAAACTTCGACACTATTTTTACCCTCTACTCATGTAGTGTGGTCCATCTCATGTATTGGTTGTCATAGTTACCAACAGGGAAATATTGTTCCTTGAATGCATCAATAAAAAAATATCAAGTGGGATCGACCCCATATATTCCAGACTCCTTTGTGAAACTTTTCTCTCAATAATTTTCCCACAAATGTTTGACATGGGGGAGAGCCTTAAGGAGTGTGAAGGTGATCTTTTCCCTGTTAGAAAAATTGTGAACATAGAAATAACCTTCTAGCATATTTAACCATTTTTCTAAAGTATCCACATCTATCTAACCTTCAAATATGGGAATATCAAAATTTACTTGTACCTTGAAAGGAGAGGTGCCTCCAAAGTGGTCTCTTGATGAATACATGCCTGCTTTTATTGACAAGCATTGAAGGATGTGGGAAAAATTCTCCATCATTTCGTCCCTCTGTCATGTGAGAGCTTGCTCAAGCAACATATTGATAGAATCGTATTCTCTATTGTTTTTATTTTATTCTTCCATGGAGGGTTTCTTGGGAGTGTGAGAGAGATTTTACCTAAGACATACATGCTCGAGACCCAACTTTATATACTCTAACCTCGTCGGGGATATGCACTGAAAAACAATCAAGAACAACCTGCTCTGATACCATTAATCCAGATTATTTTTGGCACGGAATGAGGGTGGAGATATAACATAGAAATATACAGAGATATTGTGAGAGAGAAAACAATAGAACATAGACATATCGAATATATAAAAAGAGGTACAGATATACAGTAATACACAATTTCTATTAATGAGCAAAATGTAAAAAACTCTAGAAATGCAGAGTGGAGGACATTCTAGAATGGTGCAACTTAGCTCTGAGAGGAGATGTGATGGATATTAAAATTCGCAAGAATTTTATTTTACAATGACGCTCAAAAGGCCTTTTTATCATAAATAAAATCCAAAACCCTAACCCTGGAAGATGAAAAACCAATGATTTTGTGGACCTTGTTTTGGATAGTTTGGTGTATCAACTTCTTAGGGTGTAACTTTGACATATGATGTCTGTTTGGGGTGCACGATAGCTGGTTGGAAAGGTATCAATGATGAGATTCATTTTGGGGGCTCAATGAGAGTCTTAGGCTATCATTGTGGTGCTCTATCGTGAAAAAACATTTTTTAGGCCCTCAAAATGGCCCCAGAAGTTTAGGAACCGAAAAACTGCTCAAAATAGTAAGTTTCCAACAAACTGTTTTGATCCAGTTGGAATAGGTGGGTGGCCACCGATATCCACCTGGAATGATCCTCTCTCATTAGGAAGCAATGGTATCCATTGTGTTGAGTTCTTGGGGGAGAGGGGAAAGCGCTTGTTGAATCTGAACCTTGGTGAGATGTTTGCCTTGTTGGAGAAGTTGTGTTGCTTGGTTTGTGGGGGTTGTTGAGAACCTGATGAGATGACTATGTGCAGAAGGAATATTTGTTCTTTGCTTCAATATTGTCTACCTTTTTATTTTGTATAGATGGTGGTTGGAATGAGGTTGCATTGGTTGCAGTTTCCTTCTGTTCACCTTTTGAACAAATTGTGAAGAAGATGAATTTTGTAGTATGAGGTACTACCTTGCAGCACTATTTAGGTGTGACAATAGTTGGAACTACCTATAGTATCCTGTAGAGATGACACCCTATATGGCTATCCCAAAAGAATATCAGAAGCATCCAGTGGGGAAACATCACATAATACCTCATCCTTGAAGGGATGGATTCCATATGACAATAGGAACTGTTGGATGACACTAATATCTCATCCTTGGAAAAGCCACCCGAGGTTGTATGGTTGTGAGTGTGTTATTGTCAAAAATTTGAATTGTTTGATGACCTTTGTTGAGATGAGGTTCTTCTAGATTATGCTATCAACAATGACACACAACGGGGTCTCCTTTAACCACATTTGTGAATTATTGAGGCGCTCCCCCTCTTCAAGATATATTGGTTCTTCTGGTTGAATTGTTGTGGTCACGACAGTGTCAGTGGGGTCTATGTTTTTGATCTCTCTTCTCCCATTATTTTTTGAATCATATTTTGAATCGGGGTTCAACTCCTTATCTTTGATCTTGACCACCAATGATTGTTTTGAGTGACATTCATCACTATTGTTGTTACCCATGATTTTGGTAATCATGATGGTGTATTAATGATGGTGTACTTAGGCTCTTCATAAGAACTTTCTCCTGAGAAAAGTTACTTTCATCTCTTCCTAGAAAACTCATTTCTGAAGAAGGTTGACAGGCTGCTAATATATTTGGGTGCGAGAATGGCCCATTCTCGTAGGTTTCCTTAAGCCAGGGTGTGAACTTCTCGCACTGTGTTGAATAGCCAGAGTGCGAACTCTTCCTAAAGCATGGAAACATATGAATTCTCGATGTTTCTAGAAGGGAATCTTCTAGAAGAATGGGTTGGCATTCAAATGGTTATCCTTGTACTAGATTTCTTGATATTGTGGGATCATTCTTATCCAAGTAACTATCTCATTCTCTTCTATATATTGAGGGAATTCTCATGGAAAAGGTTAAGCAAGATTCATTGGAGAATTGGTGAAAGAATTGTGTGAAGGACTTAGCTTGAACAGTAGCTTGGAGACTCTAGCAAGTCTATCAAGAGGATTTGATCTTCTTCATGCAAGGATTGAGAAAATGTGTGTGTTGGAGCCAAGAGCCATTGAAAGGAAGCTTACGACATCAAGGCAATCAGGTTGTAGTCTTTACTTTCAATTAATGTGATAAAGTGGCATGTCCCTTTCCCATAAAGCTATTCTCACTTTATTATGTAATTCCTTGATCATACACATAATTGACAGTTGAATATATTGTGCTATCTTCACTTTGGTTGGTTTGTGTTGTCTTGGTCTTGACCTCACGAGAGCACCGGAGCGAAGCGGGAGCAATAGAGACCCTAGAAAGCGATATAAAGGTATGTTACTTGTTCCTTCCTACTAGCTAATTCAATGGTCAAAACTTAGGGAAAGATTCATGTCCTGTCTTGTTTTGTTCTAGATCCAAGTGGATCTAGGGAGATCTATTAGTGTCCGCACCTACCGATTAGTCCAATAAAAAAATTGGCGACTCCGCTAGAGAGTATAACCCATTTTCTTGTGGTTTTTGGTATTTTTCTGTGGCCATTTGCTCTTGTTTTACTTTTCTCCATTCCTATCAGTCTCTGAGTCTTCAGGATACCCTGATAGACCTTTGGGTCTAGAAGCCTCTTCAATTTTTATGTCATTTTCCAAAAATCTGACTAAGTTTAGACATTCTCACACTACACTTCACAGTAGCCTATGAGAATCTATAGAGTTCGAATCCTGCCTTTAGGTTCAGTGTGAGGTTCTCGCACTCTGCTCAAGGGTCACCTGCGAGAATCACTAATTCTCATACTGTGTAATATTGCCAGCCTACGAACTCGTATTTTCAAATTTTTGGATTTGAGTTTTGGCATCTTCAATTGCTCAGATCAGTCTAGGTGCCTCATAAGAGTTTCTTGGACCATTGATTGATGTCTTTCTTGTCTTCGTTTTCATGCATGAGCAGTCTTAGGATTTGCAAGACTTTTCTTGTCACTTCTGTCTTGACTTTCGTATCTTGACTTTTCTTGGCAAAGCTATACTCTCTGATTGTGGAATCTAAGTGTGCTTGTTTGGTTGAGGATCGGCAATCGGTTGAAAGTTGAGTTTCTTGGTCTTCATCATTTGCTTATTGTTTGAAAGATCACTTTTCTTATGCAATTGAAAAGACTAGATTGGTTTGCTTGTTATTTTTGTTTTCATTGAAAGAGTGGATTGGGTTTTTATCATTGCTTGTTCATTGGTTTTTGATTTTCTGTGCTCTCACTATCATAGTGTGAGTCCTTTCTGAAAAGTGAACAAATGTTTTTATTTCAAAAAATCATTTTCGTCTTCGAAAACATTGAAAATCAATTGTTGACATTATTGAAAAATAAGCAATAGAGAATTGTTATTGATGCATGATTTGTTGCATTTGCATTCTAAAGGAAATTTTGCATTGTAGTTCAAGGTTGATCTGGAAAACTTTCTCTTTCCCTCCCATACATAGGATTCATTGAATGAAAAGTGATATATTTCATTCTCATCCATGCATCGTTGGGTCAGAGTCTAATACAACATCAGTTTCATCTCTGTTTCCTTTGAGTAAACAACAGCTCTTAATAACACTGCGCAATTGTAAAATTTATCTAGTAACTCTTTTCTAGGTCTCTATTACACCAACATTTATCTAGGCTAGTGCTTTGGAGTAGGTAGAGAGATACACTCTCCAAAAGCACAAAACACACAATAGCATCTTGTGTTAGAGAGTGTTAAATTCCATTTGCAACATCTTGTCCTGGGAAGCCCTTCTCACACAAGGGTCAAGCACGAGGTCGCATTGATATTGGCAGAGTTACTCACCCTGCTTTGTTGATATTAGTGTAGAGATTACACGTATTACGGGGATCACTCGGAGGTATACCCACAATGATGAGTGGAAGCCTTTTGAGTTGATTTCAGACTAGATACCCTACCCTTGCATGTGGATCGGACTGTCGACTATCCCCCTAGGATTTATTGTTGTTGGTGGTAAATTTAGTGGCCTATCTTTCTAGGTTATTACACGAGGTGACTGTGAAGGGGAAAGTCTTCATGGTACCTGGAATTGATGTTGACCAAACTCACTCGGGCTCCTTGGAGGGTATACCCATGATTATGTGTGGGAGCTTTCACTAGGGTGAAAGTCTGTTAAGCAGGTCGTCAACGTAACTTTTCCACCTTAGCCTAGCCCCTTCTCATCTTGTTGTTGCGACATTGGATTTCATCACCAACTAGTGACTTCGGAATTAGAAGGTTTTGTTTGCTTGGTGTTGCTTCCTAGATTTTGTTTACTAGTGCATGTTGTTTGTTTCTCAAAGTTGACCATAAGATTTTCTTTGTGAAGTTTGTCACTCATTTACAATAGCTCCTCCACGTCGTTCATGTAGAATGTAGGGTTTATCTCCAGAGAATCTAGAAGGTTCTCAACCCTTGCCTACAAGTACACCTGAGGGCTCTCCTCGGCAAAGTGAAGTCATAGTCATTACCACGCCATAAGTGGAACGCACTGACTCTCTAGAACATTTTTGAATTACAAATACTCGAGAGGACTTTCGACTTCACCCTGATTTTGAGCGACCGTTTATGCGACTGAAATCTTCCGGCAAATTAGTTGTTACATATTCTGGATCACCAGTTGGACCCTTTTCCAGGCATAGAAGGCCAAGATATTTTTTGGTCTATAGGTGTTCTCCGTCAGGACCTGTTTGGTCCAAGTTCACCTGTGATTTCTGAAATCAACCCACCTGTGATTTCCGAAATCTCTAGTCCAGAGACAGTATCGTTGACTACCGCTTATCACTTTACCATCCCTACCGAAATGGCCCATCTCACAGATACTACAAGTGTTCCAACCGTATTTATTGCGGTTAGTCTTGCTCCCATCAACACACCGCGAATGGCCAATGTCACTCCGATACTACCACCCAGATACCGTGCGTTGAATGCTTCCATTCACACTCCTACGCAAACCCCATCTGGCTCTCCCGGTGGTCCTTCTTCTTTTGGGCACTATCTTCCCGGTTTTATTCCAACACTCCCTCAATTTCCTTTTGGAGGACCTTCTTCTTCTTCTACTAGCAGTCTTTATCCTAGCGGCACTCTTCCGCCATTCACTCCACATTACTAGATTTTGGTTGGTGGACAATTTCACCAAGGTGGTCTGACTCAACCCCCTTTTAGTGGGCAAATTCTTTTTGGCATGCAAATCCCAATTGGAACACAACCCTTAATTGGCACATTTACCCCAATTGGAACACCACCTTAAATGGGAGGACCGACCCCACCTTATGGGAAAAACATCCCTCCGTCATTGGCCCAGTATTGGAATCAGTTGATACAACATCCTCCTCAATCGACTGGGGGGCAACAGTTTCCAGCTGCGTCTATAATACCCCCTAGTGTGGGCCAACCATATCCAGGATCGTTCAATCCCATTTGGGGGGAAAATGCTCAAACTTAAGCCCTTGTTCCAGGGTATAATCCTATGAGTTACTATCCTCTCCAACCACCACCGAATCCGCCTGGGTCTTCACATTATATGCAGACTGCTTATGGTCCTACTGGTTTGCCGACAGGGCTTCCTCCCCAAAGCCACCAATACCCGCAGGTGAATCGACAGTTACCCTTTCTTTCCACTTTGGATCTTTCAGATTTGTCAAGGATTTTAAATGATCCTATTCGTCACTCTCCCCAATGGCCTGCTATACCAACCAAGCTTCCATCGAACATTCCTAAATTTGACGGTAAAGCAGGAGAGGACCCAAACAATCACGTTATGACTTTTCACCTATGGTGCTCATCCAACTTGTTGATGGATGACTTTATTCATTTACGTCTTTTTCAACGAACCCTTACAGGTTCTGCTATGAAGTGGTATATCGAATTGCCATGAGGTTTCTTCTCTGACTTCAACAACCTAGCCATGGCTTTCCTCACACACTACCAGTTACCGATTCGTTATGACATAGGGACTGAGATTTTGACTTCCTACAAACAGAACAAAGCCACTCATATATCCGATCACATCCATGAGTGGTGAAGGAGACGACGTCTCATTAAAATTGAGCTCTCTGATCAGTTGCTGGCAGAGTGGTTCACAAAATCATTTGTGAACGACATTGGTAAGGACATTGCCATGGGTGGTGTAGTCACAGAAGAGCAAGCTATAAGTCATGCTCAATATCTTGACCTCATTTACTCACAAACGAGAACCCTTTACGATTTACTACCTGACTTACCTTGTCCTAATACTTCTAGCACTTCAACTACTCTAGCTGCTTCACATGCAGCTGATGGTGTGATTGGCACTTTCCAGGCCCAACCACATTTCGCTTCAAGCGCAAACCCCAAATCTACTTCTTCTAATGTTCAACATGCTCTATCTCCTACCCCTCCCACCGGCAAGACTTCTGAGGTAAATGCAGTCCAATCTACCCCAGCCGGTAAAAACAAATCTAAAAAGGGAAGGGGTAAGAATAAGGAGGGAAAAAATACTCCTCAAGCAGAGCAAACCAAAACTAACCCTATTGACGATCGGGATAAGCGCAAACCATGATACCCTTGTTTTATCTGTGGTGATGATCACTACATGAAGGATTGTCCACGACGTGCCGAGGTCACTAATTTCCTTCAAGGAGCTCCAAAACCACTTGCACCGACTATCTTGTCCCAACCCTTCCCATCTCAACAACAGGCCCAGTTGGTCATCCATGACCAACCCTCATCTTCTACCACCTCCTATGTTTTGATGTGTACTGGTGATTCTAAGTGGAGCAACATTGCACTCACTACTCGAGCCAAAGATTATTCTCCCTCTAAGGAGAAGGTTGATGATTTACCCCCTTCCTTGGTACAACCCTCTCCCGTGACTCCACCTACCAATGGTTCTCTTCATCTCAAACGACCGAGCCTCGACACAGTTCTGTGACCCCCCCCAAAGGGCATCATTCGTAAATCGAATTTCAATCCTCACACTCATGCTACCCAGAACAACAACATTATTGAAGATCTGGCTCAAGCACCTTCTGCGATGTCAACCCTCGAAGTCCTTCAGACTTGTCCCGCAAAACGGAAGGCACTGTTGAAAGCTATCGGTGGAATTGATCTGATGGATATGAATTTAGTAATCTTTGACTTGGAAGATCACATTCCAAGGTTACCCACTCAACTTTCATTCCATATCCAAGTGATTGTCTCTGACAAAAACATTTGTCGAACCGTTATCGATGAGGGTGCCTCGACATGTGTTATGTCTCTTGCTTGCTGGAAAGCCATTGGCTCTCCTTCTTTGAATGAATCCCAGAATACTCTTAAAGCCTTCAACGACTCTAGTTTTAAGCCCTACGTCCTTCCTTCGTTGCCCATCACGTTAGAAGGCAAGACGGTCCAAGTCAAAGTGGAAGTCTTTGACGCTCCCCTTGATTACAATCTTCTGCTTGGCCACAGCTGGATCGATTCCATGCACGCAGTTGTGTCGACCCTTTTCCATGTGGTACGTTTCCCACATCAAGGTAAGGTTGTCACCGTCGATCAACTAGCCTTCTTCAATTTCGATACCCGTACTGGCAATGTACCGTTTATCGCTAAAACCCCACCGGGTTATGAGAACGTCGGTATAGGCCTTCTCAAGGACTCTTCGTTAATGGGTACTTTCCCCATTCCACTACCCAATGTTCATACCATTGAGAACTACCAACGGATTTCGACTCTGTCGACCGTTGTCGTCATCTCCACCGTTCCCGAGTCTGCACAAGATGTGTTTTCCAAAGGGAACTTAAGCAATATCTCGCCCACTGTTCCCCTTGACATATCCATCAAACCTGGGATTGTCAAAAATGTCCATATCGAAGCTTCGTGTTCTTCTGATGAAGTCGCCACCTACATGTCCCTTTTCAAAGAGTTTCATGATATCTTCGCATGGAGTTATGAAGAAATGCCGGGTATCAACCCTGAGATTGTGATACATGAGATAAAGACATACCCCGACACTAAACCCGTCCGGCAATGCCTTCGTCCAGTTCACCCACGTAAAGTGGCTGCTATTAAGCTCGAAGTCGAGAAACTTCTGAAAGTTGTCTTTATTTATCCAGTGGCTCTTACAGACTAGGTTTCCAATCTTGTCTTGATTTACAAGAAACAAGGCACAATTCATGTATGCGTTGATTATAGGGATATCAACAAATATTGTCAAAAAGGAAACTTTCCTACCCCCTTCATCGATCAGATTGTCGATGACTGAGCCGGAAGTGAAATCTCTCTCATGGATGGTTTCTCTGGATATAATCAAATCAACATTGTTCCCGAGGATCAACATAACACTGCTTTTATTTGTCCTTGGGGTACTTTTGCCTATCGGAAACTTCCTTTCGGTCTCAAGAATGCTGGTGCAACTTTTCAACGCGCTATGCCTTATGCTTTCCATGATATCAAAGACATCGTTCAACCATATTTGGATGATTTACCCACTCACTCAATGCACCGATTTGATCACCCAAAACACCTCCGAGCCATTTTTGTCCGTTGTCGGTTCTACCGTATTCATTTGAATCCTCATAAGTGCATTTTCTGCGTAGAATCTGGCTGCCTTCTAGGTTTTATCGTTTCGCGTCAAGGGATCCAGGTGGATCCTTTAAAGTTTGAGGTGATTATTAATCTCCCTCCTCCTTCTACACTTCGCCAGTTGCAAAGTTTGCAGGGGAAAGCAAACTTTCTTCGTCGTTTTATCCCAAATTATGTCGAGATAACTCGTGGATTTACGCGGCTCCTAAAAAAGGATTCATAGTTCATCTAGGATACCATCGCCAACAACGCTTTTGAGGCTTTGAAATTGTCCCTAACACGTGCTTCGCTTCTCTTTCCCCCCGATTATAGTCGCGATTATTTCCTTTATCTTGCTACCTCAGAGTACACCATTGGTATGGTTCTCATTCAAGAGGATGATGCTAACAACGAACATGTTATTTACTACTTGAGTCGCAATTTAATGCCTACTGAAATCAAGTATTTACATGTCAAAAAACTGGCCCTGGATGCCATTCAAGCCGTCCAACGCTTCCAGCACTATATCCTCTCGCGCAAGACTACAGTGATTTCTCACTGCAACCCTATGCAACATATCCTTACCCATCAATTGCTAGGGGGAAAATACTCCAAATGGATTGTGATTCTCCAGGATTTTGACTTGGAATTCAAATGCACCAAGTCTAAGAAGTCCTTAGTTTTTGCTGAGTTGATATGCGATTTTCCCCATTCTGCAATGGAAACAGTAACAGCGGATTCATTACCCGATGAATTTCTTTTCCTTATTAGCACTGATGATCTTTGGTATGGGGATATCATTATATATCTCCAAACCCATACTTTCTGTCCAACTTTGTATAGTATTGACCGACGTCGCATACGCTATCAAGCTCGTCAATACATTATCCTCGGAGATACTCTTTATCGTCGGGGGATTGACTCTATTTTTCGACATTGCCTAACGTTCGACGAAGCCGAGAAAGCTCTGAATGACGGCCATTCTGGAGCATGTGGTGGTCATATGTCTGGGTATGCTACTGCCCAGAAGATATTACGAGCAGGGTATTTTTGGCCTTCTTTGTTTAACGACTGCATAATTGTCATTCAGAAATGCCATGCTTGCGCGACCTATAATCAGAAGATACAGTCACATCCTGCTCCTCTTCACCCTGTGGTCTCAGTTGGTTCCTTTGTGAAATGGGGCATCGATTTCATGACATGTCACCCTCACTCGGACGAGGGGCATGGTTACATTATTGTAGCCGTTGATTACTTTACGAAATAGGTCGAGGCGATGCCAACATTTGACAACACTGGAAAGACTGCATCATTATTCATTTTTAATCACATCATAGCTCATTTTGGTGTTCCCCAAGGTATCATCACTGATCACGGTAGCCACTTCAGAAAATTCATGATGTCTGAACTTACGGAAGAGTTGGGTCTTTGCCATGATAACTCAATGCCCTATTACCCACAAGCCAACGGCCAGGTCGAAGCAATTAACAAAGTTCTCATAACTATGCTCCGACGTATGATAGGGATTCATAAAACAAGTTGGCACACAATGTTGTTTTCGACATTCTGGGATTATCGGACATCCATCAAGTCCGCTACTGGGTTTACACCTTTTCGGTTAGTCTATGGTGTGGAAGCCATTCTCCCAATTGAATACGAGATACCCTCTTTAAAACTAGCTCTTGAACTCCTACCAAACACTTCTGCTGAGGAAGAATGTCTATTGTATCTTATGCGATTAGATGAAACTCGATGTGATGCCACCCTAGTCATCGAAGCTCAGAAGAAATGTGTCAAGGCCCAATACGACAAACATGTCAAGCCTCGCGTTTTCTCTGAAGGAGATCTTGTTCTCCTCTATGATCAAGATCGAGATATGCTAGGAGCCGAAAAATTGGAAGCCCTGTGGCGAGGTCCTTATATCATTCGACGAGTTTTGGAAAAATGAGCTTATGAGTTAGTAGATTACGATGGTATCCCTTTGAGTGAACCCATGACTGGGTTGTACTTGAAGAAGTACTATGCATAAAATCATCTGTGCATGAGTACTTGTATTTTTATTGTATCATACTTCTTGTGTGTTACTATATCTTGCTTTTTTCGTTATCTGGTCTCTACCCTTATGTGATGTTGTGTTTTATTTCCAAATGTCAGAGTCTTCGCTACCCTATATTGGCTTCGCTGATGGCACTAGCCGTGGTACTCAGAACCTTGCTTATGCTGCATGGGCAATTTATGCCCCTACAAACAAACTTGTCTCCTTACGAGGTGTGTGTCTCGGCCGTGCGACCAACAACATTGCAGAGTATAGCACCGTTATTGAATTTTTGGTTGATGATATCTTGTTCGGAATTCATCATTTGGTTGTGCAACTCGATTCATAGCTGGTAGTACTACAGTTAAGTAATGTCTACACTATTCGAAGTCCTACTTTGTTACGGGTGTATTTGTGAATTTGCCTCTTGGAACGTTACTTTGATTACATTGAATATCAACATATTCCTAGATGTCTAAATACATTAACAGATGCATTGGCTAACTATGTATTAGACAGACATTTGAATCACTTATAAGTCAATCACATCAATTTTTCACACAATACAAGGTAAATCGGTAGAATCCGTCTATATATATAATGATCAAAAGAGTTTTTTACAAAAAGTTTGTCTGAAGACCAAAATATCAAAATCCGAAGCTTATAGCTTCTACAAAGTGACGTCATGGATGACGTTCACGGTAACACACAACTACCCAGGAAACTCTACGGAGCAGTCAACTCATGGACCCTGACACTCCTACTGTATGAAACCGATCGCATCATGGAACCTCTTCCAAAGGCATGTCTGGAATATCTACGGTCAAGCCCTCTAGGTTTTGTTCCACTACTTGATAATCCTCAGCATATTGTGGCACTGGCGCCACCTCTCCTCGCCGCTGAATGGGAGAAGTACCAGGAGGTCGGTAAGGTCCAACACTTGTGTCATCAAAAATGAATTTTGTATTTAGTATTTGGACGAACTTATAAAACAAAAACATTTGAATATGATAAAAATTCACAAAAACATTTAAAAGAAAAAAATGTGTGTACTTCTTACCAAGTTCCCCCCATTGAGCATCCTCTAGCAGCACTAAGTCTAGATCTCCTCGGAAATCCAACCCGGCATAAGAATAATCGTCAACCATCAACATCTGTGGTTGAAGCTAGTAAAAAAAGGTATCATCATACTTGATGATCGGTCTAGCTATGTGCTGGGCCATGAGCCGACACCATCTCAACATCCTTGGATCCCTGGGAGCCGGTAAATTCCACTCAACCTGTAGCCTCAGTAATGGAACCCTCTCAAGGAAGAAGGACACTAACAAAGATCCATACTCGAATTTCTTCAAGTCGTCTCGTCTGCATTAGGTCAACTGCTTTTTTATACTACGAAGCACAACATCTGCCCAGTTGAAAACCTGAGGTTCAGTACACTCAATAGCATACTAGAAGTAACTCTGTAACGCCATGTGAGGACGAGAACTCCCAGCCATCTGATCTATGGTGAATAGGATACTATGGAGGCTTAAATCTCGTACCCCCCAAATAGCTACTTTCCCTTTCTTCCTCTCTACCTCGGGAACATAGTGTAAACGACAATACTCACTCATGGGCATCCCACCACCTCTGCCACCAGTCAGGCTCACATGGTACCCCTGTCGTGACAGTCCAGTCAAAAAGTGATTGTCCTCAATATCTAAGGACAGTGTGTGGACCCCCACATGAAATACCTACTGATCGGGATCCCACATACGCACAAGGTACTCTAATAACTCGACCTGAGCCCTCATTCCCGGGATACGAAAGTACTTCAGAAGGCCACAGTTTCTCAAAGCAGCAATAGTAGGTGGATGATTTCCAGCAATTGCATTGTCTTCTTCATGCTCCCTTTCACGCCATTCAAGAACCATTTTGATGGCCAATTACCTGCATAGGAAGCACAAAGAGAAGATTAACAACTCTATTCATTAATTGGTTCTTTTTTCATTGAGTAAAATGTTAAAAACCTAAATAGATCTACAAATATAATCACCACAATTACTGAATACAAAATAGATCCATAGAGAAAAGATAGAAGAAACCACACTTTATTATTACCAAACCCTTGAGGTAGGGCAACACCATACAATGGATCCTATTATAGAAGGGATCCTCTCCTGTTCACTTGCCTCTTCGAGGGGGCATCCTCCTATTGAGCTACCGCTCCAAATACAATATTTCTCTTCATGTCTCATTACATTGTTTGAGCCCCTTTATATAGTGCTACCATCACCTAAGAACATTCTAGAGGAGGAATCTTCTAGAAGTAGAACCTTCTAAGAAGTCCTCTTACATTTATTATATCTAACTACCATAGTGGGTCTTATTTAATAATATAGTGGACCTAGTCCACCTTACATTGAATGACCTCCACTATTATCACTATGGGCCCTCTAGGCCCCCCTACTACCTCTCTAGCTACCTTACATTCCATCCCCCTTATGAAAGCGTTGTCATCAACGCTTGATGTACAACCATATACCAGGGTCCCATGGATAATTGTGGACCGTAATGCTGAAGAAGATTGAAGAACCAAAGTCCCATGTAGAAAGGAAATCCACCCCGCTGAAGTAGTCCAACCACCATTGTAAGCTCGGGTCCCATGTCCAAGTGCTCATGTGAACTCCCCGTAGAAGATTTTGGAACCCAATAACCAACTCCAAAGGATTCTCCAAAGACTGACACCTATCATGTGGATCCAAATAAGAAGATCCATCCACATAGTGGAAAAGGGTCGTAGCAGAATCTGGGAGGAATAATACCACTGTAGAATATGTAGACTGAACACTGGTAACTAGCTCCTGATGTGAGACATTGATTTTCTCTACAGAAAGTGGAGTAGAGTCATCAAATAAAATATGAAAGTAGTTGTCATCCCAGAAATGACAACTATCCATATACCAATCATCACAATCATCCTCAAAATCATACCAAGTATATATTTCTTGATTATATTCATGCATGAGGCCCTGCATAAGAAATCTCTCATGCATGTCATTCACTGAATCTTTAATACTATGAAAACTATCATTGAGGCCAT